>JAECUM010095603.1:0-48545 GCA_016617855.1 Megalonaias nervosa
GACCTTCTGATCCTGCTAAGATGTCATATGGCAACTTAGAGGTTCACATGGGGTTAGGGGGACTACATTTTTTTAAAAAAATTATTCAGAAACTGATATTATTTTTTATTTTAAAGAAATAATTATTATATAATGAACCAAGAAAACATTAATGATATTATTTCTGCTATTAAAAAATTAAAACATAACGGAATAAATCTATCTGATAATCTCGATCCTGAAAAATATTATGTGATTATGAAATATTAAAACAAAGAAAAATTGACAATAAATACACATTACCATCCAATTATAAATTCGTAAAATCAATTTATCAGTCTATGCTTGAATCCTTGGCGGTGGTAAATGAAAAACAGGTAAAGCTATTTGCGCCTCTTGCACGTTCGATCGAAAATATTAGATCCGAACTGTCTCGTGAATACGAGAAAAAGAAGATCGTGGATAATCGTGTAATGCAGTTAAGAAAGATTATGTTATTTGATTCTGTCAAAAGTGAAAGTGACACTGAGAGCAGCGACGGTGAAGGTACCCATGGCAAAATATAAAATCAAACTATATACAATTTATTTATTAGGAAGACAGAGTTAGATAACATATTCAAATATTATCCGCTGATTATATGTTTTCGAAAATGCTGATCTAGTAATATTATCTGCAACGCGTTTTACTGAAGGTGATATTATGTCAAAATATTTTGCAGCAGAATTAATTGACTTGAACACAATTTCTTCACATCTGCATTTACAGATTTAACAGATCTTGCAAATCGTGCGCCGCCAGTATTTCCGGATTTACAATTTTGACTCTGTGTAGTAATACGTAGATTTCCAAGTGAATTGTCAAGCTTATTGCCGTTGATGTGGTCAATCACATATCCATCTTTGATTATTCCAAAAAAAAACACTCATAGGTAAATCTATGTGAGTAATAATTTTTCTTGCCATTAACAGTAAATCTAAGATAACCATTATTGTTAACCCTACCTACTGGTTTTTTTGATCGGCAGTTTCTAATAACACCATCTCGAGACGCCTCATAATTTGTATATATTGGATGTTTCACAAATTCGTATTTATTACGAAATGCTTCTTTTCTTAATTCTCTTATAATATCATTGTCGATCATTTCATCATAAGTCTGATTTGTCTGAGTCATTTTATATATATAATATTATTTGTCTAAATCATTGTTTTGAAATCTGGTCAGATAATCTTCTTCTGTCTTTATAGGAGATTTACCTGACGTCAAAGTATTATTTTTTTTTTGTCATAATATCGTTTTAATTCTCTATATTTTTTTCCGCCACATTTTAGACACAATGGAGTTTTTCCTCTGACTCCAACACCACACTGAATACACGGTATTGGTCCTGTACTTCCATTTTTGATATTTTGCATATGGTAGTAGCAGTATTTGTTCACACACGATTTATTACAAAGAGAAGTATATCCAATTTTGAGCCAAGCACATTTGTTTTTTGTTTCAAGCATTATATATATACTAAAATTTTAATTTAAATATTTGTTTTAATTATATGGAGGAATTATCCATGATTAAACCTAAAAGAGCCAGATTTGATCTTGACAGACTATCAGAATATAAATTTAGTACTTTGATGCAAGATCTGGCATTAACAAATGAGGATGTAACCGAACGTATTCGTGAAGCAAAAAATGAATTTCGTGACGATGGCGCTGCTTATGTATGGTCAACATTCGGAGTTGGAAATGTTACTAATATGATGAATGACGAACGAGGAAAAGTAATTATTAATCACCTTGATGATCAAAAATATTTTATTTTAATAAAATTTATTGCAAATACAGAAGAAGATATTTGGATTATTCGTGATAAGCGCGATCCAGTCCGTGTGCAGTCAGGAAATAATATTGTTCTCTTAAATAATAAATCTAAGCCCGGAATACTGACTGGTATTGATAAGGCATATTATGAACGGGGCTACCCAGTTACTGCAGTTGTATATGCAATATATCCGCTGAATAATAAACCTGACGTCGGGGATCTAAAGCCTATGAAACTGTCAGAGTCAAGAATAAACTGTGTAGCTGAACGAGTTACAGAACATTTCATAAACGCGATACGTGGTAATGGTTTAACAGATTTACGACGTAAAAAAATAAATACGTGGGCAGAATCAGTTAAAGATATTGGAGCATCTATTAAAGATGTTGCTGATCTAGAAAAGAAATTAAGATTTCCAATAACAGTAAAGACGCTGACAGGAGAGATTTTATATAAACCAAAATACACAAAAAATGGAGCTCCAATAGATATTATTGATCATAATTCGCATGCGTGGACCTCAGCAGTAACAATATTTCCACGAGATAGAGCGGTTAAATTTTATGATGGACATATATTTGATTTTATCAAAAATATCAGTAAAAGTGACCCTGTGTCCGTTTGGTTGTTTCAAAGTTCAGAATATGATCATTACGATCAATTTGTACGGCCTAATGGTGATATTTACCGTACAGAATCTCTTAATGTAGAAATGGAACATCTTGCGCTGAAATATACTTCAGACGATGTCAAAGTTAGACTATTATTAAATAATTGTTTTACAGCTCCATCCGTAGCGGCTCATTTCGCTCAGGAAAAAAATTTATGGAAACCAACACGATCGGAATTTCTTGAAGACATTCATAAAAGCTGCGTAGAATATGGACACGGAGGATTATGGAATACTAAATATAAGTGTAATGACGTTATATCCGTCGATATGGTAGCGTGTTATCCTGGAAGTTTTCTTGGATACGGAGAATATTCTGAATACTTTAAGAGATTCGGACATCCATCACACGAGATGACCAGGGTTGCGATAAACGGACATTTACCAGATTTTGATTTAACCGGATTTGCTCATGTAGAATTATTCGAGTTTGCAGAAAATCTCCATCCGATTACTTATGTTTGGTTTGGAAGACATTTTTCAGAAAAATGTTGGGTTCCAATAGTACTATTGCGATATATACTTGATGTTGGAATTTTAATATCTATACAGGTGAGCGAGGCGATTATATCGTATAGTCCACAGAAACAAGTTTGGTTACCAGAACCAAATAGATTTAATATTGATGATGCCAGGAAAGAATTCCCTAATCTTAATGAAGATGATATTATTAAAATTACTAATAATATATGTAAATGCAGAGATGAGCATGATGAAAAACTTGCAAAAGATCTTGGTAGAAAGATAATTGGTAAATTTACTCAAGGAGGAGCCTATGATCATAAAAGACACTGTACAAGATTAATTATGGACGATGCTGAACTCGATTTTATAATTGCTGATACAACAGAAAAAAATACATTTATAAATAGGAGTAATGCTTATTTGTCAGACGGAACCAAACTAGGTACAATTGTGAATTATCTTGATGGTGACTCACCACAATTTACTCATTTAAGATCATCTATGTTGGCATATGTTTCTATAAATCTAATGTCTATGATAAATAGATTTCCTCGTGATGCTGTCAGAGTCGCCACGGATTCGTTTTATAAAAATAAAAAATATACAGATTTATTAAAACCGCTACTTGGTAATGGTGAATGGGGATCATGGAGAATAAAACAAGAAAATATACTTAGTTATTCTGAATCTGCCGACGTTGAAATTAAGGAAATATATCACAAAAATAATAATCGGGTATCAAATTCATCAGCACCATCTGTATATGATCCTGTATCTAGACATAAGACTGTTTATTTTAATGGATGCGGTGGTTCAGGTAAAACAACTCGTGTGATTAAATTATTCATGAATAATAATTCAGATATAATTGTTTTGACTCCGACACATAAATTAGCCAGAGAAATAAAAGAACGAGGAGTAAAATCGTGTACTTATCATGGTTTCTTTAGATGGTGTGGAGACACATGGACTCCCGAACGAATGGGTGAAAAATATATACCTAAAATTATCATTTGGGACGAGATATGCACGGTGCCGTTAGAAATATTAAAAACATTTCTTGAATGGTTATTGACGAAAAATACTGCTATAATAATGTGCGGCGATCATGGTCAACCACCACCCTTTGTTGGAGAGTCTCCACATGAATGGTTGAAGAATAATGTAGATTATTATGAAGAAATAAATGATGATCATAGAGCTATTGATGAACCGCTGAAGGAATTTAAAAGATTAATCAGACTACAACCAGACAGAGTACAATGTGAAATAATGCGAGGAGTAATTCCAGAGACTTCTATGAGTGATTTTCTAAATTTATGGAATCCTGATGATTTAATAGTTGCAAGTAGAAAAATAGTTCGTGATGAACTACAGAATAAATTATTTATGTTACATAAAGAAAAGTTTCCAGATCTACCAGTACCATTATGTTATCGCCCAGCAGATACTCGACGACAGAATATTGATGTTGAAATTCCTGGTGGTGGAATACAGAATCTTGTCTTGAATGATATTATTTTAGTCGATATTAATGTCGTTGAGAATGCGCTGAGTATGAATAAATCACCGTGGATGTTAGGATATGCTATAACTATTCACTCATCACAGGGGTTAACTATTTCTGATACAAATATTTGGATTATAGATGATCGGATTGAATGGTCGAATTTAGTCTATCTCGCAGTTTCTAGAGTCAGAAGAATATCTCAACTACATAGGGTTATTATGAATTTTACAGAAAATAATAATCAAACTGTTAATAATGACGTAATAAGAAAAAAACTATCTGGTTATAAGCAATGTGACAAAAAAATAAGCGTGACTTTGATATTGATACTGAATTTATTATAACACTAAAACAACGACAGAATAATCATTGTGCAAGCTGTAACTGTAGTATGTTATGGCAATATTCGAATAATAATCCAAGACAATTTACCGTAGACAGAATTAATAGTAATCTTGGTCATACACGTGATAATGTGATGCTGACCTGTCTTGAATGTAATCGACGTAGAGGTTCTGGTTATGTAATTGCAAGTGGTGGTAATTGTGTGTCTTTAGGAATTACCTGTAATTGTTCACGCACAAATCCACGTTGAGGGGCGGTAGAATCTAATCTGTAAATTGGAGGTCTACCAGTGGATCTAACTACACTAGAAATTGTATGTGTAGTCACGCTCCATATAGGATCAGTTGCTCTTTTTTTACCACCTTCAAGTTCACCAGGTTCGTATAAATATCTTACAGTTACATTACCTAATACTGGTTGAGGTTGATGTCTGTCATTGCTACAGGGTATATATTTTTTTGTGATCGCAATAGAAGGTTTCATGGAAGTTGAACGAGTAATTTCGTTATTTAATGCAGCTATCACATTTGGTAACCTTGCAACCCATTCACGAGATCGCTCACCGGACTTAAAGTCAGTAGATATTTCTTTTGCGTATTGGTATCCAAATAACCGCTCGGCAAGTGTTCGATTAAATCGTTCAGCGATTGCCTGATCACGATGAATTTCAGTATGTCCTCGTCTTATTTTAACGTTATGTTTCTTCATCAACGATGATACTGTACCAAGAAATTCTTTGCCCGGATCAACCTGTAATAACTGTGGCCATCGCAAAGGTCCTCGCTGATAAATTCGTTCAAACGCAGATGAAACTTCAAACGCTGTCTTTGTTGATAATGGTTCAGCTTCTTTATATCTACTTGCAACGTCAACGACAGTTAATGCGTATTTGTATGTGCGCGACTGACGTTTACCAATTTTAATGGTATCGTGTGGTAAAATAAAATATCTGCTTGATGAACCTCATTAGGGACGCTGACATCAAAATGTGCATATTGAATTTTTTTAGGTGGTGGTAGATAAATTTGCCATATTGCCTGTCGTGCTAACCAAGCTGCAGCAACAGAACGTGAGACTTTGCTGCTTCAGATAATTTAGTAATAGCTGATCTGCCTCTCCAATATCCTCTTGGGCTATAATAAATGGATTCCATTATAATATTTATGCAATTAATTACCAGCCCCTAACATTATTTTACTTTTCATGGCAGATTTTACTAGAAAACTAGCTAATTTATCTCTGACAGATTTATTAGGTATAGAATTTAATGCATCAATCAATTTTACATCTGCGAGATGCCTTTGTTGTAAATCTTTACTTTTATACGCAACATCATGAACATGACACGCTTTATCAATCTTATTTACTGGATGCTCTCCTGATCTTGGTTGATTTTGATCATCAAGTCGGATATCAAGTCGAGTTCCAGGACCGCAATAATTATATCCTGGTAAGTGTTTTTCCCCCGGATATTTAGCCCACGGAGTTCCTGGTAATTTTCCTAATAAAGCGGCTATATCTCCACCTGTCTTTGTTTTGACAAATTTGTATTTCTTCGTACCACATTTTACACATTTGCCCGTCAGAGCACGTCGTTTATTTTTTGTTGTTATTGTAGTTAATTCAGCAGTGGGTGTAGATGCTCTACATCGAACACAATATAGACTCATTATTTATTATATGGATATAATTGACTTTTCGGCGACACGAAAACAAGAGCCAGTGAAGCATCACCCAGCATTACCAAATTCGATAAGGATGATTATAATAGGTCCATCTGGATCGGGTAAAACACAACTATTATTAAATTTAATAATGTGGTGGTTAAAATAGAGTAAATTGTATTTAGTAGCACCATCCGTAGATGATCAACACTGTTACGAAGTACTTAAAGATTTTAATGAAAATGCAAAATTGCTGAATGAAGACGGTGATGATGTGGTTGATTTTATTACTGATATTGATGAGGCTCATCTGTAGATGACCTAGATGGATTTATTAATAATTTAGTGGTGTACGATGATGTTATGTTGGACAGACAAACAAATCCAGCTAGAATATTTTCTCGAGGTAGACACAAGAATACAGATGTTATATACGTCACTCAGCGTTATACACAAATACCTAAAGTGATCAGAGACAACTGCAATATTTTGGTTGTATTTAATGGAGCAGATAATTATACTTTACAGAATATTTATTATACTTGGTGTTCAGGGGATATGGATATGATGAAGTTTAAAAACTTCTTTTCAAAAGCACAAGCTGTTCCGTTCGGATTTATTACAATAAATCTACATGACCCAAGATCTAGATATCGTATAGGTCTAGATAAAATCTTTGGTCCTTGATTTTATCAAGGATTACAGCAGCAGGCAGGGTGAACGACAAAAATTGAGTGACCCGCCGAGTAAACTAAACGCATTATAACAGAAAAAACAAAAAAGTCAAAAATAAAATAATAAAAATGAGCTAACCCGAACGATTTATTATTCGTTTTTCAAACTATACGGTAATAATAAAAGTTAGGGGGTTCGGTTTAGCGTTATTGACCTTATTTTTCAGCCTCTGTAGGAACCTTTATTTTATGAAAAACTTGCTCGAAACCAATTTGTAGGGTTCACCCTGCCTGCTGCTCATCGAGATGTGCAAAATACGGTCATGACTTATTTTGCCACATAGGGAACACAGTCCAGGTCTTGCTTGCATTCCTCCAATACGAATCAATGTCCCATATTCCATTTTTCTGCTTGAGTCAGTGCAAGCGACTTTCCATAGGTGGTGCATTTTTAGTCCTGGATTGATTTTTAAAAATCTACCGAACCCCTCTGATGGATTTCTGATACTGATTTCATGTTTTCTCTCTTCAAATACCCGTATTCTTGTCTCAATTAAGTTTTTCCATGTTATTTTGTCTAGAAATTTTCCAGTGAAAATAAAGTCGTTGAGATAGTCTTCTAAATCATACTTTTTGAGTACAGTACTTATATCATATATAAAAGAATTGTATCTATGTTGGGGTCAAAAATCAAATTTCCAACAGTCCAGAGGAAAAACTTTTTAGCAATTAAGTTTGCCGATGTTCTACACATGCGACCAAGGAATACGAGTTTTTGTTTATCTATGCGAACTTCCACTGAAATCATCCCCAAGCATGATATCGTAGATCCAACAGGTGATCTTTGAGGAAAACCTTGTACTCTCCTGGCGAAATATCATTGTATTTTCTCCAATGATTCAATGCCCTGATATGACATATTAAACCAGAGTTCTGAGCCATACAAAGCAGCCGGCAATATAACTCTTTCTCAGACTTTCACAGAAACTACAGGATTAATTCCATTTGCATTTAATCCAACTGAGTATAGTGAGTTTGTTACACGTTTAGCTTTATCGTACGAATAGTCTATACGATCATTAATTTTCATTGATTGTGAAAAAGTAACTCCTGCATATTTCACTTTTTTTGCTCTAGGAATATCATGTAACCCTAAAGTAAGTCCATTTGATGAATACACTTCATTTTTTCTACTGAATATCATCCAATTACTCTTGTTAGGGTTATATTTCAATTTCCACTTCTGTGCATACTGATAAGCTGTATTCACGAGTATCTGTAATTCATTCAGCGTAGAGCTTAGTAGAGTAGTGTCGTCTGCCAAAAGCATGCCAGGTATGTTCATCTGATTCATTATTATCCCGCAATTAGTCATGACTAGTTCATTCAATAGGTCATTGATGTACAAGAGAAAAAGAAAAGCGGACATTACACGCCCCTGACCAACGCCTCTCCGTAACGGAAATGTGTTAGATATGCATCCTCTACACGCTACACAGGCACTTGACTGTGTGTAAGAATGGGCGATTATTCTCCATATTTTTGCATTAATTCCTAACCTTTTTAATTTTTCTAGTAGTCCACAATGCCACAGTCTATCGAATGCCTTTTGATTATCCAGAAAAACAGCATATACATTAGAGTTATGATCAGTATAGTGTATCAAACATTCCTAAAGAGTAAATGCAGCAGAAATAGCACCAACCTACTTACGAAATCCAAACTGATAAGGATGTGGAAAGTTTATTTTGTCCAAATACTTTTGAATTCTGGTCATCAATATTTTTTCAAACAATTTTCCCAGACAAGATGTCAGTGCTATACCACAATAATTCACCGGATCCTTTTTATCTTTACCATTTTGTTTGTATATCGGTATAATCATCCCTCATCTATATACATTAGGCAAATACTCAAACTGGATCATGTAATTAAAAAGGGCAATTAAATGTCTGATTAAATATTTTCCACCATACTTTAAATGTTCACTCGATACGCAATCAATGCCTGGTGATTTTTTTTATTTTTAGAGACTTGATATGCTGTAACACCTCTTCCTCTGTAATAGGATTACACTTTATGTTATTAGTCTCTAGTTTACTTTCTTCGTACATATTCTTCATCTTGACATAATCATTATGTTCCTCATCTGTTGTACTGCTTAATTCAGAAAAATATAGTTTCCATAGATTGACACATTCATCCAAATTAGTTGATTCTACCTCTCCAAATACAATATTACCATTAATTGATTTATCTTTCCTATTTTCCCGCATGACTGCGTAGAATTCGTCTATTCCCATTTCCGCACTCTTTCCTATTTCTTCAAATATGCACTCTTTATATACCTTTTTCTCTAGGCTATGTTTCTTTCTAAACTCTCTTTTTGCGTCCTTGTATTTTCTTTTGATGCTACAGTCTGTGCTTCTAATTTTTCCTGCTTTGATCCAATTTCTCATATCCTGATGTGATTTTTCAAGGCCACTATTCTTCCAATATGGTTTCAAGTGCGATCTAAATTCGGACTTTGGAATATATCTCTCTGATGCAGTTAGAACACTCTTGGTTATCAATTCATTATACTTCTCTATATCTTCTATCTTTTTGCATTCATAGGTGAAATTCAAGAATGCACTAACGTCAGATTCATACATGTTGATTTCTAATGGATTTGCCAAGTTCCATTTCATTCTTGGAAATACATGTGTCTTAATAATTTCCTTCAACATATCTTTTGCAAGTGTCGCTGTAACAGGTAGGTGATCCGATATTGAGAAATCAATTTTGTCGTTTACTATGTGTCTTCTTATACCACCTCTGATTATTTCAGGTATTAGTATATAATCAAGTGTGAACGTTCGTGACATGTCTTTTTATCTATACGTGATGTAATGTTCATGAGGTTTTATCACCGACGTAGCAACTATGTTTCTCTGTTCTATTCTTTTCCTGAGAGCAAGGTCTCTTCTGGATGGAGTTTTACACACAAGATCTGCATTCATGTCGTCTGTAATTATGGATGTATTTTCAACCGAACATCTATCATACACATCAAAAACATTTTCACAAAATATGTCTAACTAAGACAGTCACCGCCATAATATTTGGCAAATCAGTTTGCAAAGTGCTTACTTTGCATAGTGATGATCTATAAAATATGGCAACCCCGCCACTACCTCTATAGCATTGTGGTATCTCTTCAGCAGGAAGCGCTACTACTTTCAAATCATCATGCAATTTATCTAAATACGTTAGATTCTTTGTACATAGCCAATGTTCAGTGATAACAGATATATCTGTGTCTGGTAACAATTCAATTAGTTTCTGCGTGCTAGACATTATACCACGTACATTCCATGTTGAAATAATGAACATAATTACAATTAAGAAGCAATTACCAGTCATATGACTATGCTCTTTATGAATACATGCTGTTTTTCTCATGCATTTCATCAGGTGGGTAACCTTCTCTCCATTTTCTATTTGATATTCATTCCCTACATTTTATTCCAGAACTCCAAAATGATTCATTGTTCATCATTAGTTCAAAATCTTTGTCCAGTACATTTAGTCGAAATGTATACATATTTGATCCATTCCATTAGGGTCGTTCCTTTATGAGGCGGACGAATGTTACTGTCACACCTTCCTCCTTGCAATGGGTTGCAATAGCTGTCCTTACTACATCTATATTCTTTCTCGATTTGACATTAGAGAGCAGAATGCGTCTTATTTTGTTTATTACAAACTTCTATTAAGAGTTCCAAATTTGGCTTTGATTTGCATGTATATGCCTTCATCAATTTCTTCTACATCTGAATCTTGTTCCGCTTGTGATGTCTGTGAAACAAATCGTGCATCATCATTGGCATCATCTTCGATAGCAGCATCAGCATCAATGACATTTTCAATTTTCCGCTCATTTCCCTTCGGTTTCCCCATATCATCCACTTCTGGGGAGTTCAAATCCAGCTTTGAATTGATGTTGTCCTCCGCCACACCGGGTAATCGTTGATAAAAGTAATCTCGTTTGAGAGAGAGAGAGAGAGAGAGAGAGAGAGAGAGAGAGAGAGAGAGAGAGAGAGAGAGAGAGAGAGAGAGAGAGAGAGAGAGAGAGAGTATATTGTTGGTGGTACTGTTACTAGAGCAGCATAATTACTTAGATCAACTGTAAATATATTAAAATATTTTAATTACCTCTTGTTGGTTCGTCATTTCGCTTAGTTTATATTCCACATTAATTTCTATGCGCCGGTACGTGAATGGCAGCGTTCATGTGAATGGCGTAGCTAACCATGTGTTTCTGTAGTGCTCTACTTTTATCATTAAAACCATCTTTCATGTTTATATCATAAGTATGTATTATATTCATTTAATCAATGTGAAGAAAAATAGAAACTAAAAAAGAAAACAATCAATTTATCAATATGCAAGGTAATTGTGAATAGCCACAAAAGGCATAGAACTACATTTTGTAGCGGACACACTCGGGGATGTGAGGAGTTCATTCATTCTGTCAATACACAGCTGTCTGTCGTAAATCTGAACTCCGTTCAAAGGGCAAATATATGTATCTGTATGTGATATAAATAAAATATATGTATAGTATGTACGCTGTATCAATGATATACCACGAGATGTATAAATGTTTCATTGAAAGGAAACGAAGCTTGCTGAGCTTTCTTATATCATTCCTGTTCTATGACGGGCTAATATTTGTCTTCTGTTTTTCCCGGCTGCCAAAAAAGAGGTCGCGTGTTCGAAGCACGAGGCGACATCCCAAATTTGCTTTTACCCGTCTTATATTTTTATGTTCAAATTTTCTTTGGAACTCTTTCGTTCATATTTTTTCAAAAATTATTTCCCTTTTTTAATTTAAAAAATAATCCTGTCCTGGGACGGGCAATCAACCTAGTCTTATACATAAACTCTGACATTTGCCTTTCAGTGTATAATGCCCGCCAAACAAGAGGTCTCTTATTTCTACACTCGAGGGGGCTCCAATTTTTAAAAATGCTTTTTAGTACTTTGGTGTTAAAACGTTTTCTTTTTCTAACTCTCTCATCCCAATCTTTTTTAAAAATCTCTTTTTACGTTTTTAGTTTTATCTTAAAAGTTTCATTTATCACATTTGTCCTAGGAGGTGCAATAGCTAGTTGAATAATGTTTTGCTATCATACCAACATTAGTCGGTTAGTGTATTTATGGAGTGGATTTATGCGGCGGACCTCTGGCGGTCAAAGTAGTAGGAAGTTGAGCACGATATCAATTAGAAAGATGATCGGCTGCAAAACTAACAAGCACGATGCTTTCTCCTTCATTGTATGCATCTAGGAAACAGACGTACAAGGCTTTTCAACCAGGAGCAGGAGAACGTGTGACAGAAGGAATGACATGCGAATGGAATATATGCCGTAATTTGCATAAAGGATGAACTATCTGACAGTGGAGGGGAAGAGCCCTCTAGTGATTATGGCATTAATGTTAATTGTGAATAGTATCATGTAGGGAAGGTTGAGGACGTAATATAACCACTAGACACATTCGAGACAATATTTTCAGTGGCCTTCAACATTTCCCTAACTCCACTTGGAATTACTGACCTCACCATATATGTTTGGACTGTAGGGCCATACATTGTACGATGGGGATTTTCCATCCTGACTAGTCCATAGTTGCACAGCGCGGAATTTTCTTTTCGGAAAAAAAAATTTTGGAGTATGTGTTGAACGAAGACCCGCTACGAAACGGGACAATCTATAAGTCTAGTTAACCTCCTTTACGGCTCAGCTTTCGGCTTAGGGAGATCTGGCAGGTTTGAAAAAGAATAGATGACACAACTAAGGCGGTGAATTCTGACCGACTTGACACCTCTCTTCGGCTTCGCTGATAATCACCATGACAGCCGTCCATATGTCATTCTTGACGGTCGTGTAATTATTCATCACGTTCAATATGAACATGAACAAATAATTGGGAAGGGTCTCAGAGGACTTCTTAAACTAAGTCTTCGTTTGTGTTGAGCCTACCCTCCACCGGTACACGGATCTGATTATGCTTTTAAGCATTTACTCAGAGGCGCCGGACGGTAAATTATCCTGTCGAAGATAAGTGCTCGCACAAGAGTGATATGCCTTCCAAGGGAATGGTGAGTGGGTCAGCCACCTGGGCGGCAAGCACCCTTACAACTCTGATACCATGCACCTGTCACATCATCGACAACACTGATAGCCCGCACATACTTTTTGCAGTCAGAGCTTTGCAATTTGATCTCAACCTCGACGTTATCAATCCTTTTTAGGCTGAAGTTAAGGGGGAGGGGTACCCTCAAGAGACACAAAAGTAATAGTAGGATACATAATGATACACATTTTAGCCGAAGTGTGTAAATCATCTATGTTATTACCTCGATAAGTAACTTAGCATTGATGTGAACCTTACCTCTCATAGCCGTTTGCATCATGTTCGATAAAATAGAATTGGCCTGCCGTGACGATGATATATATATATATATATATATATATATATATATATATATATATATATATATATATATATATAATCAAACTAGTCTCTACAAACATTACATTTCAAATTGCAGAAATATCATTGTCCTTGTCCGAACTCTCGATTTAAGATTTCAGTCTTAAAAGAAAGAGAAACGTCAAACATGTTACCAGAGTTCGTGATCCTATCAATCTCCAACGCCACGATGAAGCGATAGACATCCAGTTCTGCCTCAAGAAGTGGCCGTCGCAAGGAAACGTAGGGATTATCTGCAGCCGTTATGCTGGGATTGCCTATAGAGTAAATAAGGGATGGGATAAATAAGGGATGGGGTAGGGCCGAATGTGTCATTTGTGAGTGCTACATCCATGTAAGTATTGGCCTTTGTGGCGGTCATTTACCAGGGCTGCATCCATGGAGTCAACAGATGCTTTGATTGAGGCATCTTGTGGGGCTAGAGAGCTTTTATTCTTATAAGCTTGTGCTCATTCCTGTTCAGGGTTGAATCCATGGTATTGCCACCCTTGGCCAAAACCCATCAAAGCAGAGGGTCAGTATTCGGTATGGGTTATTTCTCCATTAAAAGGCTCAATCGCCTCTTCTTTACCTTCACCCTGCTCAGAAGTAGGAAAGGACTTCAGATTCTCTCGCGTTGGACGCAGGTGCAAATAGTTCCATTTTGCTATGGTGGGTATGTATTCCCTGTGATACCTCTCAATTCGAAAGCAATTGTTTTCCTCCTGGCCAGTGAGAGACCTCACCATTGCCAAGTGAAAGTGTCTAATCAAAGGTTTAGTCATGGCACTATGTATGATTATCCCCTCTTGTGTAATTTATGGGAACTCATGTAGTTAATAAGAAAGCTTCCTGACCACCCATCTGTCGCCGAAGCAAAGCAAATTATACTTGAACCTCTTGTAAATAACTGCTTATCTGACCAGATAGCATCAATCTATGAAGTGTTGGTATAAGACCATTCACCTATCACTAATCAGTATTTTTACAGAGGTAAATATTTATTTGTTAGAAAGGTTCGCAGTATTACGTATACGAAAGCAGAGGTGGGACGATACTCGTGGTCACCTTAAACAAATCTGGTATATGGGTGGTCTGCCATGATCGAATAAAAAAGGCGTTATATCAAGGGCACCCGAAACATTGTACCATCCAGATACGTACGTAATCTCCTGTAAGCCTACGTTGGTGCAGGGTCCGGTGGATATATCGGCTAGAGGTTTCATATACAATATTGATTATGGTATGGTCACAAGATGTTCGCTTTAATAATGAGGCATAATATGAGCCAGGTGTTGAGCTCCTCTATAGAGCCTCAGAAAGCGAGGCCATGAGTCGGGCCCTATGAGTCTTGACATTTACTTTTCAGTTGAGGCTTACTTTAAACATCTCTCTAAGGGGTATATTCTCCCTTACATCAGGTCAGATGAAGCCATAGGATCCAATGTTGCCCATGATGATAATATATGCGAGTTGATCGTAAAATACCAGGTATAGTTCTAAAAGGAAACTCGACTACGTAATAGGCGGCGGACCTTACATGGTACCCTCAAACATGGACCTTAAGGTAGGTACCTATGAACTATGCAAGAACGAATTTCTTAACACCAATGAGGACCCATTCCTGGTGTCTAACAATGCTGAAGCCCTAGCCCCACCCCCTCCGGCTAACCCTCTACGGTCGCAATGTAATCCACATCCTATATTATAGTTCCAATGTTTTCTGGCCGAGCGTTTTTCTAACGAGCATTGACTCTTAACAGGACCATAATCTCCTATCGTCTCATCGTCTATGGATAAAGATTTTCAGAGCATTATAATGTTTATTATGATCAAATTCCTTGAGAGCCACCTGCTCCGAACCACCATTAGACGTACTGTATGCCATTTAAACAAATTTGCTGTTGTTTTTATTAAGATGGCGCAGTACGGTAACAAGCTTGATCCCTTTCGCTCCCTGCACATGCATATGTTGTTATGCTCTCGCTGGTTTGGGTGGTGGTAATTATCAACCCAGTCACCATTGATCAGGACCACTTATTCTTTCGGGAGGAACCACCGAGTAAGACGCCAAACTGACGATAGTTAAAAACCTGTGTCGTGATGGAAGTAGGGGAAGTGTTCTCTTTGGTCGATGCCGATATCTGGGGCAAGTATAAGGATCTGCTGGTTACAGACTAGGAGCGGACCAACGCATGATACCAAGACATCCAGTCCCTTAACTGCGTCAGAATTCGCACAGTTGCTAGGAACACCGTGGATGCTACCAGACCTGGTGCTTCTTTTGTTGAGACTTATTGAATCCCGTTTTTCATTGCCCGTCACACAACCTTCTACCAGGCCATTCTCGCCGACCGCTTGATGTTTGAAGTCATCTTTAACAGTTACAGAACGGGCATACAAATCAGTGTCATGGGAACGAACTACTCTTTCAGGGGACTCTCCTTGGAATTTATGTTGCAACCAATGACGAGCTTGCCCCATTGATTAGACATCAATGCACGCCGTTTATCTTTGCAACCGATTGATCAGACACCGTAAGAGAGTGGCTAATAAAAGCCATACCGTCTAGAACCTGAACCTCAGTACATTAGCCCAGGGTCTATCTTCACCGAACCAGCGCCACTTTTGTTCGCGATACGGAAAATGTTTGCAACCCACTGACCAATAAAATATCAATCCTTGTCGAGGGTGTCCCTAATCTGGTCTTCGCTCAAGGTCAGGTCTTTCTACCATAATACATTTACTTGGTCCTGTACACGAGGATTTTGTATATCGCCCTCTTCATGGGTCTGGCATGCGTATAGCAAATGACAGCAAATGGATGCCACTTCTGATAGAAAAGACATCGCGGACGGCTAGGGTTTTCAAAATGTATGTGAATCTTCTGGAAATACCGCTGAAGAAACGTTATGAAGCCATAACTCTATTCTGCATCACTATTAGGCGGTATAAGGCTATGACCTTCATTGGTCTCGGAAATAGTCATCCTATCTGAGAGTGAAGATCTGGATTACTTGTTGCCCAGTCTCTCAGCCTTAGCCGAGGAAACGGATACGTTATATATTCTTGACGAGTGTGCCTATCTTGGTGGAGTACGGCACTAATAAACTTCCATGACTAAGCTGGCCTATACGTCTCGACACACAGATACTAACGTATGGGGCATCCCTCAATCGTATAGCGCCATGGTAAAAGAAATTTGAGAGCACACCTTGTAAATGGCCCTACTTTTGCTGTTAAAATGAAGTCACATTAAGGACGCATTGAAAGGTATAAGAAAATAATGTGACTGAAGCTGAGAATAGACAGAAGATCCGCAAGTATTTAAGCGCCAAGTGCATGGTAAGTTTATACTGCGGACGGATTCACCCACAACCAACCAGCGATGGCTGCATCTATTTAATATATTGCGTCATGTTATGACCCTCACCTGCCTACTGTACCAGGTGCGTCAAATACTTTGAGGCTTGCAAATAATAATGAACAATAATCATAAGATAGATGACACGCTATCACACATGTATTCATGCAAGCCCATGGATTGTGAAAGTTCTTAAATTGCGCCTATGCAAGTGGACAAAGGCATAGGAGTAGAATGCTCGGACTTAAATCAATAACCCTCAACAAAGGAAATAATATCTCTACAATGATAACACGTCTCTGAGATTGTTTACCATTCTCGTGACCATTATTTTATTACACATTCACACACATTAGAAGTTTTCATTCAAGCCTATATAAATGATTGTGGCTTCACTTTAATTTCTCTACGACTACAGAAATAGGATTATTGATCGCCACTCACTGTATCTAATTTTCTTGCTAGTGGAATGGGCATGTTATATTGGCTATGAATATTATTTTATCTTTATTTTATGTTACTGTGTTAAACATTTTATATTAAACAGTTTCCGCGGCACATATAAACGGCGAAAAAAGTCACAAGTTGATGCGCATAGTATTTCGAAACAATTTGCTGGTGTTATTTTTAGCCGATGAATGGAAGGTGTGCAACGTTACAGAAAAGATTAAATCATTGTTTCAATTAAGTGTACCATACATATTTGTAAAAAACGTCCAAGCGATGACTTTTCGAGAACAAGTCCGGAGCATATTGACAAGTTTGTTATAGAAATTCACAACAACTTTGTCAACACTGTTGAGGAAACACCCGACAATGTCAGTGAAACAAAATTGCCAGGATTCAAGCGATTGTAGTTTCCGAAACTGGTATAATAAAAATACGAAGAAAATATATTGACGGAATTTGCTATTGGAGAAAGATGTTTCCTTATATACTTGTATTTCAACAAAGGCAACTAACGTGTGAGCTTGATATACGAGCAAGATATCATGTGCGCTATTTGGAATACAGTTGGTTCCACCGGATCAACAATAGCCAGTTGCTAAGTATCAACCAAATCAACCAAATCCACGAGAACAGAAAATCTGTGTCTAATTCGTAAGATGTATAACCTGACCAAGGATATTAAGAAAGCCAAGAGGTAAAAAGCAGAAACTATTTGATTCCTGTCAGAGGCGATTGGGAACGTCAAAGAAGACATTGGAAAAATTGGAGAAACTATTGGTGTGATTGCAAAAGGCATCCGTGCTCGTTGTAGAATTTAGAGATCTACTTGAATGGATGCATGAGGAACCACCATAATATAACCACGAGTTTAAAGAAAATGAAAAACAAGATTATTCACAAAATACTACGGATCACGTGAATAATGGAGTTGTGCGATGAGGCGTATCTCACCAATCGCTATAGTAAAGCGCTGTAACCGCTCATTGGCAGAAATAATGTTTGACCATAATTACGCCAAGAAAATGTTACTTTTTCCGTTATTGGCATAAAATCTCAAAGTGTTGAATGAGTTGAGATGCTGCCCTCTGTGGTAGAGGTCCTGAACCACGAGATAACACGATATACGGGATGGCTGTATGTGTTACGACTCCTTGGACTTAAAACAAAGTTAAAGATAAAAGTGAAAACAAACCAAATTCAACCACTAATTTATTTGTATAGAATGAATGAACATTGAAAAATAACTAATAGTATTGTGAGTTAAATCACAAATGGTCCATAACAGTTATATCACATAAACTGGAGCTAGCCCAGGGAAAAGTTCATGTAATTTTCCATGTTACTGAAAATGGCATTGATGTATGCCATCAAGATGGCTGCGATAGTTACTCAGGTTGTGAAAATAAATGGGGATTTCGCTTTTCTGGGCTTAGTCGTAGCAGGATGTAACGGCTGTTACTGGCAGTTCCTGATATCGGCCTGTGAAATGGATGTAGTTTCTAACCCTCGCATCACCCAGCTGCTTTCGACTGATGATATCGGCCTCAGCGCCTTCAAACGCAACGATATGGGCGGCTGTCATCACTGAAGGGCCACGGTTGGCTAATTCCTCTCGAAGATACAGTATCACTTTCCGCAGGCGTTTGACAATGTGAACTATAGCGTATTTTACTCAGTAAATAACCAGATTTCTGGTTTTTACCATCACATCGCTTCATGACATAGCAGAGGCCGCATGTAGCCTGATGCACGTATTCCTTTAAGTGGATTCTACCTCTTCCATTTTCACCTGCACTTTAAGGGCACTAAGGTCATCATTGTGTTTAATCACTGGCATCTTATAAAAGATGTACTCTTAGTAAAGCTTGTTCTTTTCTGGTTCACGGGGAAAGCATAGGTTCATTAAGTTGTCTTCATTAAACTGTGTGGGTACAGTGGATACTTTCAAGCATTTTATATGACAATACCTAGAAAATAATAATAGTAAATTCTCCACTGATAAGGAATTTAATGTATTTTTGTTTTGCACTTTGTAATATTTCTCGTTTCAACAACTTTTATGAATCAGTAATAAATTGCAATTGCGAAGAACTTCAAATAGTTACAATGGCAAGTATGGTAGGAAAGGGATAAAATCAAGCAGGCATAATAGAAATTTGCACAAATTCTTAAAGAGAGAATTTTCCCCGTATACTGTAAATGCATTGTTTCTTTGCTTTTAATAGATGACATCATTCATTCTATTTTCTTACTTCTCCTGGACTGAATTTGCACAAAGTGAAGAAAGCAACTGATTATGCCGCATTCTTCTACAACCTGAATCATCAGTGCCATATCTTCAACGTTCTCATTTACTTTTTAAGGCATCGTATATTGCTACCGTTTTAGCTACAATTGGCTTATTATTACACTTACGAGATGGCAATGTCAAATGATACGCATCACATGTCTGAGATCGTTTGAGTATTTCCTTGAATCTTCATATTTTCATATTTTGTCTCCATCCATCACTCAATGGGTTCAACGCCTCATGGCTCTCTAACACACTTGATAAAGTTTGTCTCCAATAGACGCGGTCCTTTTCTGTCCTGCCAAGAGCATGTATGTCCATCTGGCACCATTCTCAGCTAGGACTTCATCTTAATGCTGTTTCATGCATCATTCTAAATACGTCACATTTATTACATACTTAATTGCAAAACAGATAAAATATTACAGAAATTATTTTCATATTTTTTCATTCTTATATTTTCACAAAAGAAATATATATTCTTGTAGTTTCAAATGTGAAAATACAAGATCTCCCATCATGCAATGCACGCTTGGCTGTTAGTACCTACAGGAGTTATACCTGCAGCAAGACAAACTAGGAAATTGCAGTACGTTTCCAGGATGAAATTGTTTTTATGCTGAAGAAATTTAACTGAACGCCTTTCTCGTCTCTCTTAAGTGACTTCCCCTTTCCACTTTGAAAACAATGATAAATCAGCTTAGATGCTTTTTGCTGAGCAAAATAATTTACAAGATGTCAAACATATAATTTACTGTACTAGATAAGATTATATAATCCTATCGCTCTCTTAAGTCGCAGCTAATCATCTGCTAACAAAAGTGGGGGCGAATTTACGATAATTGGATGAGGATGTCGTGTGTGTGTACTGAAAAGCGCGATTAATCTTCTACGAGCAAGTTCGGTATATAATAAAATGTAAAGAACATATTCTTTTCCTGTTTAAGTACTTGACATATTTTATCATGTGTCACACAATTCTCCCAATTTATTATAGTTTAGTCTTTGTCAATCTTTATAACATCACCTGTGTTTTGTACTGCACAATAAAATGTAACCGGTATTTACGCAGAAAGAGAAAGTATCATCCATTTAATCACCTATTTGGTCTCCATTCTAGAAATCTGCTCGAACAAATGAAGCTTTAATTGAATACTTATTTGTACGATGACCATTTCAGTTCCCACACGGTTCCTAATATGCATATATGATATCTTTTGTTACCATCAGATGTGTTGAATTTGTATGTAGCATCTCAGTTAAAAAACCAAGAACCTGTCTATATGTGCATAGATCTGTCCAAACACACACACACACACACACACACACACACACACAAACACAAAAATATATATAGGCTCGTACAAAGTAACAAAGAAAAGAATGAAGCCAACAAGCTTTGTAAATTTAACAGAATAATTTATTTCCCTAGAAAACAAGGTAAAAATATGAAAAGGATTTACGGTTTTTGAATCGAATCCAAAATTAATCCTAGAATTTAAAAATATAAGTCCTACTACTAAAAAGTTCTAAATGAATCACAGTTCCAATCCCGATGAGGTCCCAAGATGGAAGGCGATGACGTCTTCTATTATTTCTTTTGTGTTTATGTGTCAACAGTTCCTTGTTAGATCACCAAGAATAATAATCCAGATTTAGAATTTCGAATAATTTCCAAATAATGTCTTTGTCCAAGAATTTGAATGAGCAAAAGTAAAGACTCCAGGGAAAATAAATTATTTTAAATAAAAGCTTAATTCAAAATTGGCAACACACAAAAATACCTTTGAGCTCTGACAGTATTAATTACGACTGAATTAAATCTATAATTACAAGGGTTAATAAGCCCAACTGATACGTAGTTTTGACACTCGTGATGAGTCACGTGATCACTCAGCTACAAGTCTAGTATCACGTAGACTAGTGCGTGATGGGTCACGTGATCACTTACATTGCCGCGGAGCAGAAACATTATATGTCAATTATCACGTATGTCAGATATGACCTTGACTGGAATCAGTGGTTTCTTCACTGTGAATGAATAAAGAAAAAAGAAATAAAAAAAGTTGTTTACAAGTTCTGAATCAAGGTCGGGAACTAGGTCAGCTAAAATACAATGTTACAATCATGACTTGTTTACCGTGAGAATAAGAAAAACAGTCATAGCTGAACCGAATTTATTAAAAATTCAAATCTTGTAGACAAAATCATCATTTCAGTAACATGTAATGCAATAAAATAAATTTAAAAAATGTAAAACTAACAAACAAATAATTAAATTACATATACGTAACAATATATATATCTACAGAGAGAGAGAGAGAGAGAGAGAGAGAGAGAGAGGGCTACAAGACATCGTTATAATTGCTGCGTATAGCAGCTACATCGCGTCCGTTTAATTGTTTGTGTTTTATGTTGTCAGTCTAATAACAAAATTACGAAGGTCCATATATATCAATCTCAGTATCAATTCAAACTATATTTGAGTGAAATTAATTTAATCTTTGAGAGGGTTCAGCTACAGATGAGATGAAGAAAAAGGTACAGTAAACTTTGACTAATAAGCGCAAATTCCATTTATTATATTAGACATGAGCTGACTGGAAAACATAAGTCGTAACATTACACTCTCTTAAACAAAATTAAAGCATGTAAGTTGAACAACTCTGTCTAGCAGAACGTGGCTACATGTCACTCAAAGGTCTTTAGGAGGCTTATAAAAGTTGGCTAAGAAAACTAGCATACATTTAGATATTCATTTCTGTTTACTCTTGCACTCGATGATAGGGATCAACAGTTAAACGGAAAGACAAATAACTAGATACAAAGACACTGAAATATTGAAGTCACTAATTGTCTGGAAACTCTTGCGCTCATCAACACACACACACACACACACACACACACACACACACACACACACACACACACACACACACACACACACACACACACACACACACACACACACATACACGCCATGGATAGTCACATATAGATAAGGCTGAAACGATACTGGAATAATGCATTTGGTAACATTTTTCTTATAATTTAAGACACATATATATTTAGATTGCAAAATCAACCATAATGGAAAGTTTGTACACAAATTGAAAATTCAAACATACATAAGAAAAGTAAATTACTACTCTAAAAATTATAATCAATAATTTTCTAAATAGGCAACGCCGGATGATTCTGTTCATGATATAAAATCAAGGCCATGGAATATTGCAATGTGGAACTGACATTTATTGCAGCTGGACCCAGTATTCCATTCTGTAAGGAAACAATTCTGTTGTTTAAAAAGTGTGATAACATCTAACCGACTTCGATGTTATGTAATTTAGAACTGTAATTTATTTGATATTGATTAACTCTACAACGATATTAAGAACGTTTGATTTCATCATGTCATGCTTTTTACAAGGAGCGTAAAGCAAATACTTCTCTAACTGAATTCACTATTGTTATGTATCTGTTTTAATATTTGTGTGTATGTGTTCTTGTATGTGTGCGTGTGAGAGAAAAATAGAGTCTATATAATTAAAACAAATATCATAGACACAATAGTGGGACATATATTCCTGCATTGAGTAATTGCTTGTATATGTGTGGGGCATAGTGTCCGTCTTTTTGTGAGCTATAATGCTAATGCTTGAGATGACGATTCTTTGTCTGTGAATATGTGTGGGTCTAGATCATTCCAAAGTAAACTTCATGACTCACTGGTTCTTCAGTGTCAGAAAAGTCGAAAAATGAGCCAGGAGACATCCGTTCTGATTCCTCTGGTTCAAGCTCTCTGCTTCCCGCCCACAATGGCATGGTCATATTGGTTGCTTGATAAATTATTGCCTGAAAAAAAAAAGAAAACACAGATTAAAAGCATTGATAAAGTTACATTCATAATATCTATTGCAGCGCGCTTATTTAATTGTATTATAAGTAGAAATACTCAAGGATGATTTTCATAATATGGAGCGAACACCTCTAGCGAATATTGAGTTAATAAATAACATTTGACATACAATGATTGGATTCTGATGTTTTCGGAGAGCGACGGTATAATGGAGGAAATGTTACAGCATGAGAGAGATTTCGACTTTGGAATTTTATTATGATACGTTTAAGTGCTAAGGTATCCTCACAGTACGCAAGGGTATATCGAATGCCAAATTACAAGACATCATTTCAGCTTTAGATCAAATGTAATGATCTTTGCATTATGCATATTATGATGTGCAATCTAAATACGCTTTCTTTGACAAATATAAACAATAGGAATAATATTAGTTGTAAAAGAGACATATTTAAATATTATAATTATGCAATATACAATTTCTTCTTGTATTACAGGCATTAAATGTTTTATTTGAATAATTTGAATCAAAAGCAAAAGTGAACTCTTGCAAAACTAAATTTGTTGGTATTAGGATATATTAAAAATATGTGAACGCAACGAACCAGATGTGAAAGCAAATCAATTTAAGTTTGAATTAAACAGGATAACAAATTTTAATAACACGATTAATGATGCCTAAATTGGGGAAATTATTGAACACAATCTCTGTAAGTGTCGGGCAAGAAAATACTGAATCGTACTATAAACGACAAAAGGACCCCCCCCAACCCCCAAAACAACAAATAACAAAGCAAACAATACAAAAGTTAAAACAAACCAATGAATGAGTTAAACGACAGAACAAACTAACTTCCTCGCCTGTTTGTGGGTCCCTGTACATCCTGGTATTTATGCTCATTTCCGGAAAACCAGAGCCATCTACGTACCTTTCTTTCAGTGGAGTATTCATCTGTGACAGAAGGACAGAAGCTCTGGCAATAGTTAGTTCCGATTACAGTGCGAAGCAAATATATTGCTCGTACGTCAAAATGTGCTTAATAACACAAACACACAGATATATATATATATATATATATATATATATATATATATATATATATATATATATATATATATATATATATATACCACATACATTAAAACATAACATGCATTTAAAGTGTTGGTATAAAGCAATTTGATATACCAATACTATTGGTATATCAAATTGTGATCCGCACATGGCGCAATAATACGCATATATAAACATTCTAGCGACCGTCTGCAGTTGATTCTAGATCAATGATGAATTTCCACATATTAATCATTAGTGACGTATGAAAATAACGATTAAAAGTATTAATAATCCTCGTTTTTTAAATGAATTTAATATGGTACACATTTTCATCACAATCCTTTCTGATTTTTGTTCCCCTTCCTCTCTCATGCATAACGGACAAACTATGCAGAAATGTGGTGTGAGAGAGAAAATGAATTTGGGCTGGATTGAAACCTTGAAATAGAAATTACACCAAAGTAACCTACAAGAATATGCTTCATCGTAACGATACGTGTGCAGTTTCCTTGGGATTTATCTACAGTGTTTGTCAATGATACAAAGTTTCAAACCAGGTCGCCATTATAAATTCCTCGGTTACGTGGTACACATACTGTGATGTATTTAATGTTATGTTTTGTCGTTGTTTCTTAAACATACTATAATCTTCTAAAAATCGATTATTATTATTATGAAAATGTCCAAAGGTCCCCCCCCCTTTCTCTCTCTCTCTCTCTCTCTCTCTCTCTCTCTCTCTCTCTCTCTCTCTGGACCATCGTAGCAAGATAGGGGCAAATATATCTATGAAATGACGACCGTAGAGGATTTTCATCTGTGTCATCCCACGATATGTCTGGACTAATGAATGATGGTAAAAGTTAAGTGAAACCGACCAAAGGATGTGTGTGTGTGTGTGTGTGTGTGTGTGTGTGTGCGAGAGAGAGAGAGAGAGAGAGAGAGAGAGAGAGAGAGAGAGAGAGAGAGAGAGAGAGAGAGAGTTTATTGTTGGTGGTACTAGAGTAGAATAATAACTTTGATCAACTGTAAATATATTAAAATATTTTAATTACCTCTTTTTGGTTCGTCATTTCGATTAGTTTATATTCCACATTAATTTCCAAGCGCCGGTACGTGAATGGCAGCGTTCTTGTGAATGGCGTAGCTATGTGTTTTTGTAGTGCTCTACTTTTATCATTAAAATCGTCTTTCATGTTTATATCATAAGTATGTATTATATTCATTTAATCAATGTGAAGAAAAATAGAAACTGAAAAAGAACACAATCAATTTATCAATATGCAAGGTAGTTGTGAATAGCCACAAAAGGCATAGAACTACATTTTGTAGCGGACACACTCGGGGATGTGAGGAGTTCATTCACTCGGTTACTACACAGCTGCCTGTCGTAAATCTGAACTCTGTTCAAAGGGCAGATATATGTATTTGTATGTGATATAAATAAAATATATGTACATTATGTACTCTGTATCAATGATATACCACTCGTCGTATAAATTTTTCAGTTAAGGGAAACTCAGCAAGCTTCGTTTCCTTTCAATGAAAAATTTATACATCTCGTGGTATATCATTGATACAGCGTACATACTATATATATATATATATATATATATATATATATATATATATATATATACTAAAATTGCCTGGGTACTATAAAACATTGACGAGTTGATGTGCGTTAAATATCAACCAATCAATAGATTAACAGTCTTGAATAATATGGATAAATTGTTAAATGTAGATAAAACCATTTTGCCAAAGTATCATTAGTTCGATATAGTTAAGACATTAAAGTTTGATAGCTGCACGAAAAGTACATCGAATAAAACAAAAAGAGAATTCTTACAAAGACAAAAATCCGAATAGACGAGAAGGTAAGTTTATTTCCATGGCGAACCCAGACTCTTTTTATTGTATATCTCACCCCTCCAACTAAATCTCCTGAGCTCCCTGTGACCGTAGAAACAGTGGATCATAAATCCAAATGTGTTACAGATAGTATACTATTATGCTTCCAATAACACTGACTGCTAGCAAAAATATACAATATCACTTTATTGAGATATTTTAATATTTTAACTTCGACACCTCTGAGGTAAGCTTGATAAAGCAAGTAAAAAAACCTTCTCGCATAGTGTTATCGTGTGGGTATCATCTGTGCAAGGTTTGCTGAATTTCAAGTCTGTGGCTTAGAATTACGGGTATACGGGGGTATCACAACTCCCTATCCCATTTAAAAAACCGGGGATAAAATATTATTAACTTTATTTTATGTCAGTGGGAGACAAAATTGGAAATAACACAAATTCATAAAAGTATGTTTACTTGATTGAGAAGGAAGCAATTATAAAATTTGAACAGATAAACGCGAAGAAAAGGGAAGTAAACGAAACAAAAGAAAAGCAAAACCAAAAGACAAAACAAGACCAGAAGCAAGCAATCCAAATACAACCATTCGCCCCGATATTACAGAATAACCAAAGTCTAGGACTTCATTATTAACTGCATCCAACGGAGACCATTAAACACGTGAGGACACTCTCAGGCTTTTAAGATGTGGTATGAATATTTTACACATGAACTCTGCCTTAACGACACATCTCAAAGAAACTAGTTTTAACGTCAAATTACTGTAACATCGTCAGTTATTTAAGCGTGCAGTAAAGCACAATATTTGATACAATTCGTTACGTTCTATGAGTTGCATGTAATACATGGACTAATGTGGATGTTATTATGGTGATAAAACATTATGTATTTTCCTTGAAGTGAAAAAAACTGTATGGGTCAAGCCGAACCTGAAAAATGACTTTTCTTCTCCGTTGTCGATTCATTGCCAAACATTTTCAATTTGCTTTCTTCTGTCTTACTTTCTATTTTCTTTTTACTCAAAAATTTAGATTGCCAATCTGTACTCACTTGCTATCATTTAATCTCTTGCCTTCTTTATCATTTCTGTATCTCTTTCTCACGAACCTTATCAAGAGGACAACGATGAGGATCACAATAATCGCACCTGCCGATGAGCCAGCGATAATGACATAGTCCTTGGCGGTGAGGGAGAAAGCCGGATTGTTCTGTACTTCACACCTGTCACCGGAGTAATAGTATTCGTCCGTATTCCAGGATCTGAAAAATATAAGCTTCCGTACAAAGATGATTCTTTGCTGACGTACATATTTGGCCACTTTTTATGATGAAATTTGATTTAATGCTTTTTTTCTCTAGTAACTCATTTCGTTAAAAGTGTAACACTTTGATGTTACATTTCATCGTTGTAATCCTTTGTTCTGTAACAGGTATTGTTACGGTAGACGTGGGATGGCCGAACACGTCTTAAGTACAAACAAGCAGGTCTGTTTGATAATATTTCATCACCCATGCGACAGAAAAATATAGCTGTTTTGCTAACCTTACCTTCTTACTTTTCTTGCCTCAGTCTGGTTGTCTCAGACAGGTCGTCTTAATGATGGTTTCCACGCGCTAGGAATTTAAAAGAACAAGCCCTTGTAGTTTTCTGCTGTGCCAGACGGAGTTCTAAATTCAAACAATAAAAATGACATATATATATATATATATATATATATATATATATATATATATATATATATATATATATATATATATATATGTATAGAACAAAAACCCACTATATCATCTTCAGGTCTCTCCAAGTTTGAGAACACACCATATATAACATTTTGGGAGAGAAAGGCACACAGGCAAACGAAGTCTAGCTGTTTAGTATTATGCTAGAAACTAGTTTCTTCGACACAACAACAACAGGGTGATTTTTATCCTACCTTTAGGCCTAACTCAGTACATTTTCAGGTCTGTTCCATTAAATTTAGCTTAAATTACCTAATTTGTTTTAAATACTTCGTGTGAAACGAATTAGATACTGTTAGCTACATTTGATGACGCTGACTGAGCTACAGATAGGAGAAAGAACTATGACAGAAAATACTGTTCCAGGCACACAGACTGTACAGATCACTGAGTACAAAAATTAAAAGTCCAAACTCTCTTAAGAGCTACCGACAAGACCACAACAACTGGAAACGTGTTGTATCAGACCTGCGTTCTTCGAACGTTGTGAAACACCCCAAAGAGTGCCAGTTGAATAAAAATTGTTAACAAATAAAAAGTCCCGCATTTACCAATCAGAGTGGTTCATTCATCAGTTCATACTCTATTCCACGAGATGACTTCTATGTAGCATATCATTGCACTAGAAATAGCAACACTTGCCATAATTTCCACAAAAGAAAATATTAATTTCCTAGAATATCATGAATTAGAAATCTCCGTAACTACACACTATGTTAGAACTGTACTGTAGTATGAACTCAGGATTGTAGTGTATCTTGTCAGCCATAGAACCTTTTCCAAATTAGAATTGATGAATGTTTAAAGTTTTTCGTAAAAAGATATTAATTACTTATTGTTATTTTTATATGATCCCCATCGATTAAATGCGATAATACAATAATAATATCAAATGGTTTTATATTTCTATTTTCCCATTCATAGAACTTGTTTACTTAAGGTCGACAGGTCGTCCCATTGCCGTTATTAACATATTCAAATAAATGCGCATTACTGTATTTTGAACAACACTAACAAGTGGCTCCAGACGTTCGTTCCTCGATGCTTCCAAAACTTACCAATTATAACTTTTTTTCTTGATTTTTTTTCCTTTTTCTAAGAACGGCATATAACAAGATTCTACTTATAAAATTATTCAGATTTTGATAAAAGAGTACAAAACCTGATGACCTTTATATAAAGAGAGAAGCAATAACAATACCTGATGAATAATAACGTGGTTTGAATCTATTAACTAAATTGCAAAAGTGCAAGGTTATTTTAATTCAATTAGAAAAAATGGTTGAGAAAACTAATCTATGTCGTTGATTTTACCATGACAAGGAAATCCTATTCTCGGGGTTTCATTATTTGTCTCCCCACAAGACATTGCCACAATTAATGTAGCCACGCGACTGGGATTACCTTGTCTTGGTGCAAACTACAACATTGATTCTCTTAGTCTTTACATTGGAACAGATACATATTATTCATAATTGAGGAAATTTTGTTGAATTCTTGGGAGCAAAATAGAAGCAGACAGTTTTGGAAGAGTCAACCCGTTCAAACTGGGTTATATATCCTCTGCACGAAAACATTACTATTACATGGATAAATCTCAGAACAGTCAAGTGGTTAAACTGGTGGGGACGTTCTCGTAGCCGTATTAAAGAACATCTATATATGGCAGTTTTCATTCTGTGGAAAAACTCACTTTTGTTTGTCCTTGTTTGCGAGTTCAGTCTAGGTCTGAATGTCTCTATGTCTTAGCTTATTACAGTTTTAATTCTATCAGTGCTACCAATTAATGCGGGTCGTATTTTGTCTCCGTTTTCTTGAATCTGTAGCTGTTGTAGTCTATTGTTCCAACTTATGTAAATCTTTTCTTATTCGTTCCATCCTTTATTCTTTATTTGTCAATACAACTTTGCACATCATATATCTATAATGTTAAAAAATGCTCGTGCAGTATATTTTTTGCATGTTTTTAACATCAGTGTGTGATTCTCTGCAAAGTTGCGTGAACGTTACATCTTTTATTAATTAATTTGATCACTAAAACTGAAATATATGTTGTGTTATTTTATGCATAGGATAATGCTTTCATTCACATCCATTTTGTTATGCACATTTTCTGTTCATTTAGTTATCTTTATTCAATCGTTCATCTATTGTGACTGATAATGTATTAGTGTCGGATGTTATCTTTGTTTATCAGATGAATATTCTTTGTGTAAATAGCATTTATTACATTTGTAAGTTTTTGCTTTTTGTGATTGAGGTCATTATTCAACTCTTTTTGTGAATGTCTTCTCATGTTAAGTGTTAGTCTTTCTGAGAATTTTTAATTTCTTCACTTCGCTATCCAATGAGTCTGTTTTGTTTTTGATCCCCTAGTCAATCGGTTGCATATATTGCCGAACTTTAGTATTCCATATTACCGTTGTCTTATTGAATACAAAGCTTGAGTTTTCAGTAAATACAACCTTGTGTCTATATCTGAACAATTCACATTACATCTAAATATTTTGTATCCATCAATCTGCCTTGGTACCGTTGAGATTTGTTATCTTTTTCATTAACACCCAGTTGAATAGCAGTTATCTTGGGTTTGACCAATGTGTGTATGGGTGAAAGCTTGCCATTCGATTTCCGTGGGTCGGTGGTTCGTCTCAGGGTTTATCCGCGTTCTTCCTCCACCATATATTGTAGCCGCTATGTATAGTCAATCATGCACCAAAGATGGCGTCAAACCCCATGGGAAACAACCATATAGCACCTAATTTTTGTGAATTTGTTTCATCAATGTTTTTATCATCATTCAAGCTTGTATCCAAAGAGTTTCTGGTATTTATCCTATATCTTACAAATTGCTAGCTATCAGAATCCTACATATCTATGTATCAACTCGCTTTTCTGCAAAATCTATGTTACCTTACTCAGTTCTCGGATTAGATTTAATAGAGTGATAATGCGGCTACTGTTGAAATTCAAGTTATCGTTAATTGGTTCGCCTGATTCTGCATTTTTATCCGTTTGTTTGTGTCTCGGTCTTACATGAAAAACAAAGTTGAAGGAAACAAAATCGCAATGAACACCTTTACTTGGCAAAGATTCTACTAAACATGAGTACTAACCGATGGAATAACTTTTAGTATTGTTGATTTTGTCTAGGAAAATAAATAGATGGCAAGGTTCAATGAGGCCTGAATTTCATTTAGGTAAAAAGACTCCTCTCTCTTCCTTACATATTTATTTAATTCAGCAGCAGAAAGGGTGAACAGACCAGAATTTCAGACCGAAATAAAGCTTCCTACGACGGGTGAAAAGTACAAGCGTCACCGAGACTTCTAATCGGTTTATTTTTTGTGCCTTAAATATATCTCCCCCCAATGGATGCAAAAAAGGTGACAGTCTCTCAATCAAAAATTTTATCAAGACCTACGCGATATCTCGATAGAGGATTATGTAAATTTATCGTGACTAATCGATGAGGATACGCTTGCGTGCGTGAAAAGAAGTTTCTGAATTTAATCATATCCATGTCCCCTGAACACCAAGTCTGATGAATGTTTCGCAGAGTATGTGTATCAACTCCATTAAACACAATTAAAAGATTGCAGTTATCTCTGATCACTTTAGGTATTTTTGTATATCGCTGAGTAACATAAATCACGTCCGTGTTTTCATGTCTGCCTCGAGAAAATATCCGAGCTGGATTTGAGTGTTTCTCTAGCATCACATCATCGTGAACTACAAGATTATTAATACATCCTTCGAGATCATCCACAGACGGAGCATCATCAATATCGGATATAAAGTCAATAATATCATTTTCGTCCTCGTCCAGCATTTTGTATTTTCATCAAAATATTTAAGCACGTTGTAGCATTGCTGATCATCTACAGATGGTGCCACTAAATACAACTTAACCCATTTGAACCATCTCATTATCAGGTTAAGCAGCAATTGAGTCTTACCAGACCCTGATGGACCTATGATAATTGCTTTGATAGAATTTGGTAGCACTGTATGATGCTTGACGGGCTCATGCTTTCATGTCCCTGAAAAATCAATGATATCAATGTTGTAGAAATATAATAAATAATATGAATTTATATTGTATTTGATGTAGAGCCCCCACCCCCACCAGTGGATTAACAACAATAAAGACGATTAATGAAAAGAGTGCACTTACAGGCAAGTGTATAAAGTGTGATACAAAAAAATAAAAATTTATCTCTAATAAAACAGGTGGAGATATTACTTCTTTACTGGGAAAATTACCAGGAGCTCCATGGGCTAAGTATCCTGGGAAAAAACATCTTCTTGGATATAATTATTGTCGTTCTGGAACCCGACTTGATATCCGGCTTAGCGAGAAAGACCAACCAATACCTGAAGAGTATCCAATAAATGCGATTGATCAAGCATGCCACGTTCATGATGTTGCGTATAAAAATAAAGATTTATAACAACGGCATATTGCGGACGTGAAGTTGATTCACTAGTTAAATTTCATAAAAGTAAACCTCTCAGAGGAAAACGTGCTAGTTTCCTGGTAAAATCTGCGATGAAAGGTAAACTAGACCTAGGGGCCGGTAATTAATCAACCTATTATTATTATTATAATAACGTAATCGATTTATTATAGCCCGAAAGGATATTGGAGGGGTAGAGCAGCGATTGGTAAACTTGCTGATGCGGCAGGTGTCGCACGCTCTGTTGCTGCAAATTCGCTAGCATGACAGGCAATATGGCAAATTTATCTACTGCCACCTAAAAAGATTCAGTACGCACATTTTGATGTCAGCGCTCCCAGTAAAGTTCATCAGGCAGATATTTTGTTTTTACCACATGATACTATTAAAACTGGTAGACGTCAATCACGCACATACAAATACGCGTTGGCTGTCGTTGACGTTGCAAGTAGATATAAGGAAGCAGAGACTGTATCAACTAAAACAGCAGCTGAAGTTGCATCTGCGTTTGAACGAATTTGTCAACGAGAATCCGGACCAGAAGGTGGTCTACAATGGTCGCAGCTGCTACAGGTTGATCCTGGCAAGGAATTTCTTGGTGCAGTATCATCTTTGATGAAACAACATAACGTCAAATTCAAACGAGGGCATACCGCAATTCATCGCGATCAGGCAATCATTGAACAATTTAGTAGAACACTTGCTGAGCGGTTATTTGGATATCAATATACGCAGCAAATATCCCTGAAGAAAGTTCAAAAAGGCATGAGATCTCGTAAATGGGTTGCAAGACTACCAAATATGGTAATGAAATTACGTGTGGAATTTCTATGAAATCCATGAATGCAATTACAAAAAGACATATACCAATACAACAACATGACTCTTTCTCAAAACAGCCAGTACTAGGTAATGTGACTGTCAGATATTTATATGAACCTGGTGATCTTGAAGGTGGCAAAATAACCCAGTCTGGAGTGTAACCACACATAAAATTTCCAGCGTGGTAAGATCCACTCTTAGCCCTGCAATTTATAAACTAAATTTAACTGCTCCTGAACATGGATTTCTACGTGAACAATTACAAGTAATTCCTGAAGATATACAATTACCACCGCCTTCATTTTTGTGAAAGCAGTGCACCAGAGAACATACGTCGATTGCTTTCAAGAAAGTTACCATCGCATGTTCGAGTGTATGACCAAGACTACTATTAATTCTAACCACGGTGGATTGTTTTGGATCATTATTTGAATACTGCCACAACATTACTGTGTTACAACTCGCACAATGATTATTCTGTCGCTGTTTCAGTGTCATGATAAATTCAGCGTCGAGTTCAAAGTCGCGTTTATTTTTTAATCACATTCCTGATAGCTAGCTATTTTTTTTTCTTACTACATCATCGCCATTGTCGGTAGTTTGATTATTATTTACTGTGAAGTCTATGATAACCTTCCGCAGCTGAGATATTCTTCTTACTCGAGACGCCGCCAGATAAAATAAATTTGATCATTCAATATGATCATCGACAATCCAAATATTTGTATCGGAAATAGTTAATCCTTGTGACGAATGAATCATTTATAGCATATCCTAGCATCCATGGAGATTTATCAATCGTTAACGCTCGCTCAACAACATCAACAGGAACCAAAACAATATCATTTATTACAAGATTTTGTTTATCACCGCAACCTGGAATTTCAACATCGATATTCTGTCGTCGCTTATCTGCTAGGCATAACACAATGGTACAGGTAGATCTGAAAATTTTTCTTTATGTAACAGAATAATTGTTGTTGAAGTGTATTACGAACTATCTTTCTACTTGCAACTATCAGATCAGCAGGGCTCCACATATTCCAAAAATCATTCATAGGAGTTTCTGGAATTAGTTCACGCATTAATTTACACTGAATTTTATCTGGCTGCAGTCTGATTAATTTTTCAAACTCCATTAATTCTGGATCTAACGCTCCGTAATCATTCGTTATTTCCTCATAATAATTTACAAACGTTTATTCATGTGGAGATAATCGAACAATAAATGACGGTAGACCATGATCGCCACACATAATACCGGCAGTATTCCGAGTCAATAACCAATCAAGAAACGTTTTTAACATATCTAGCGACACTGTGCATATTTGATCCCAAATAATGATCTTAGGAATGTATTTTTCGCCCATTCATTCAGTGGTCCATGCATCTCTTTTCCATCTAAAAAAAACTATGATAAGTTTGAGATTTCTTTCCACGTTAATTCATTTCTCTGGCGAGCCGATGAGTTGGAGTTCACACAATCATTACTGAACAACTGATCAGGAATAATTCAACCGCACGAGTTGTTTTACAAGAACTACCACACCCTTTAAGATCAATAGCTTTTTGTCTAGCTATGGGATCATATACCGATGGTGCTGATGACAACGCTGACATTTGATTATTTTTGTGGTATAGATTCAACGTCGGCGGATTCAGAGTAACTAAGTATCTTTTCTCGCTTTATTCTTCATTCGCCCCATGATGCATCGGTACCAATATTTAACAAATCCGCATATATTTTATTCACATAAAACGAATCTGTGGCAACTCTAATTGCGGTATCAGGAAATCTGTTTATCATCGATAATAAATTCGAAACATACGCTAACATCGAAGATCTTAAATGAGTAAACTGTGGTGAGTCACGATCAGTGTAGCTCACAATTGTACCTAATTTAGTTCCGTCTGACAAGTAAGCATTATTCGGACTTATAAATGAGCCTTTCTCTGTTGTATCAGTAATTATAAAATCAAGTTTGTCATCGTCGATGATTAGTCGAAAACAATGTCGTTTGTGATCACACGAACCACACTGAGTAAATGTACCAATTATTTTTTTGCCGAGATCCTTTGGAAATTTATTTTCGCATTCAATTGCATCGGGATTACTCTCGAAGACTTCATCAAGAACAGATCTTTCAACAACAGGTAACCAGACTTGTCTCTGTGGACGATACGATATTTTTGCTTCACTTACGGTTAACGACGCTAAAATTCCTGCATCAAGCATATATCGTAATAGCTCTGTTGGACTCCAATATTTTTCAGAAAAATGATGACGAAACCAAACATAAACAATCGGATGGAGATTTTCAGTGAACGAAAACCATTCAATACGTGCAAATCCAGCTAAATCAAGATCTGGATAATGTCCATTTATCGCAACTCTGGTCATTTCGTGTGTTGGATGTCCAAATCTCTTAAAATATTCAGCACACTCTCCCATTCCAAAAAAACTTCCAGGATAACATGCAGCCATATCAACTGAGATAACATCTCCACAATCGTATTTGGTATTCCACAATCCGCCGTGTCCGTATTCAACACAACTGCGTTGCACATCGACAAGAAATTCCAATCTTGTCGGTTTCCATGAATTTGTCTCCTGAGCAAAGTGAGCAGCAACTGACGGAATGGTAAAACAATTACAAAGTAATTGTTCAGCACCATCAGTTTATTTTAACGCAAGATTTTTCATTTCCTCGTGGAGAAATTCTGCACGATAAATATCTCCATTAGGTCTTACAAATTGATCATAATTTCCAGATTCGGAACTTTGAAACAACCATACAGATACAGAATTGCTTTTACTAATTTTATTTATAAAACCAAAAATATCACCGTTATAAAATTTAACAGTTCTATTTCGTGGAAATATTGATACATTCATTGTCCACGCGTGTGCGTTATGATCAATGATTTCTATCGAAGCTCCCTTTGATTTATACTTCGATTCGTACATAATCTCGCCGGTCATTTTTTTTCTCACCCTTATCGGAAATTTTAGTTTCTTTTCCAGGTCAGCAACACCATTGATCGTAGCGCTTTGTTACTTGACACGCTCAGCCCACTCATTTATTTTTTTAAGTCGTAAATCCTTTAAACTATTTCCACGTATCGCATTTGCAAAATGTTCTGTAACTCGCTCAGCTACACAGCTCAGAGTCGAAAGTTTCATCGGTTTGAGATCATCAACGCTAGGCTTATCATTCAGCGGATAAATCGCATAAACATCTGTCGTCACAGGGCATGCTTGTTCGTAATATGTTTTGTCAATACCAGTTAACGCTCCTGGTTTGGAATTTTTACTCAGCTTTACAATATATCCAGCATGGTGTGATTCTCGAACAGGGTCACGCAAGGAAGTCAAGGACCGAAACCATGTCTAAGAAAGGAGTCCGGGTAAAATCGCAGTTGTGTATAGACTGTGGAGGTAGAAAATACAGGGCACTGAAATTATATTATGATAAAATAATAACGCCGGCAATAGCGTTGTTGGTATAAAAAAACACTGAAGATTTTTCTAATAATAACATAGCAATTTAGACAAATAATATTACTATATAAATGGAGGAAGGAGAATTTGTAACCCACCCTATCATTAATAATTATGAAGCATCTCATGATGGTTGTTGTTGTTGTTGTGGGGCTTAACGCCATTTTTCAGCACACGGTAGGCTATACATGGCGGCCAGTATTAACTGTGGAGGAAGAAACCGGGAAATCCCCGGAAAGAACCACCGACCCACGAGAAGCTACTGGCAAGCTTTCTCACATATCATCTCATGATGGTGTAATTAAGAATTGTTAACTAACAACACCAGTCGGTTCTGTTGATAATAATGGTTATCTCAGATTTACTGCTGGAATAAAGATATATCTGTTACAGGTTTGTCTATGAATGTTTTCACGGTCCGATCGAAGATGGTTTATTGATTGATCATATTAACGGCCAAAAACTTAATAATTCTTTGAATAATCATCAGGCTATTACACAAAGTGAGAATTAAAAATTTAGTAAAACGACATGATATTTGCGCAAGACCGGTTATATCTATGAATGTAGAAATATGGAAAGAAAAAGAATTTCCTTCGACATATGCAGCTGGTAAATATTTTGATATTTGCACGTATTCAGTACACCATGTTGCAAATAAAATAATCAGATCGGCATTTTCAAAGAAATACAAACAGCAAATAATATTCAGGTATCTCATTTCTGAATTTCACGATAAAAATACTTCTGAATTTAACGTTGAAAATGCTTTTGAACTTCATAATAAAAGTTCTCAAGTAGAACAAGTAAATATTGTTCCTTGTTGTGTATTAAGTCTTAAGTCCAGAGGTGTTTGAGGACTTGAAATTTAACGTCCAATGACGTCTTCATTGACAAAGTGAAGGGAGATAACTCTGTGACGAATACATATAGCGATTAAGGAGTAACCTTGCTTGCATTTTACTTTATTAATGTCTTATAAATTAATTATATTTTTGATTGTTTTTTTTCTTCATCATACAGATCATTTTCAAAAAGATACAAAGAACGAATAATATTTCAGTATTTCTCTCCTGAAGTAAGACAGGAAAAACTCCTATCAAGGGATATAACTCTGTTAGTGAATGTAGAGCGATTAAAAAGATTGTGTTTACAATAATAAATTAATTATTTTTTTGGTTGTTCTTTTTAAAAAACATTATTCTTGTTTTTCTGACTTTGTCAGGTTTCTTGTTTCTCTTCGATTTTGTCAGGGATAATAGTTAAGAAAAGAGAGAAAAACAGACAAGTGTGCTATTCCTGGATTTTATGGTATTACAGACTTTATATAAGTTATAGCCCATATTACTATCGGGGGTTCACCCTAAATTGGCTCGATATTCAACAGATATCTGTACAACGTCCCACAATGTCACCACGTTGTGGGTGCTATTTGGCACTCACCAGGGTTGATCGTGGGAGGGTGTGCAGAAATTTGTTGAACGTAGAGAAGACCCCTTTTGTATGTGTGTGTGTATGTACATGTATCTTTATATATGTAAATAGATGTATCTATGTAAATAGATGAAAATACGTAAATAGATGTAAATACATGTATAGATGTAAATACATGTAAATAGATGTAAATAGATGTAAATATGTAAATACATGCAAATAGATGTAAATTCATGTAAATACATACAGAGATAACTTCATCACTGTAAGTAATAATTTCTGAGGATGAAACCATGAAGCAGAGGCACTGTTTTGACAAATATTGGCCAATGAGAACTTTGAGTTTCATAAAGGAGTGGCACTGTTCTCACAAAGATTGGCCAAAAAGAACTTTAGCACTGTAAGTGAGTCCAGGTGGAGGTGTACTGCATTCCCACAATTACGGATGCTAAAATTATGTGTATGCGCCGTCCTTAGAGTTAAGATTGTATATACTGTATCTGGTATATATTGTAAATAGTTAAGATTGTATATATACTGTAAATATGTGTTGTGCCGTCCTTAACGACTGTAAATACATTCCTGGTTGAGGAATAAACTATTTTTTATTTAAAAATTTATTTATTTTATAATGAATTACAAAAACATTAAAGCTATTATTTCTGCGATTGAAAAATTACATGATGATGTTATCCAAATTTCTGATCAACTTGATACTGAAGAAATCATTTATGATTTTGAATCAATGCAGGAACGCGGATCCGAAGGTAGATATACATTACCAGCCGAATATATTTTTATAAAATTGCTCCAGCAGTCAATGACACAGTCATTAGCTTGCGTCGATCACACACAAATTGAACAATTCATCCACATATTGAACAACGCGATTGAGGAAATACGACCAGAGCTGTCTCAGGAATACGAAACAAAAGAGATTGTGAATGCGAGTGTAAGACAGTTGAAAAAGATTATGTCCGATTGTAAAAGTGAAAGTGAAAGTTGTAACAGCTAAACAAGGAGAAAGCGGTGACAATATCACTGATAACCGCTAAACAAAGTGAAAGTGTGAAACAAGGTGAATAATTTATTTCTGACTATAAGTAAAAAAATATTTTTTTTTTTGAATCAAAATATTTTTTTGTTCTAAATATTTTCTTGAGCTTATCAAATTTAATACAGGAATGTGCATAATTCAGAATCTGATCTCTATCACATATAGCCTTAATAATATGATCTCGCTGCAGTTCATTTAACTGTTCCTGCGTTAACAACAATTTTTCATCGCCGTATTCATCAATAAGTATATTAGCACTAAATTTTTCTGTGTGGGGAAGTGTCAAGATTGTTCTGACGGCACTTTCGAGAACCTCTTTCTTGTATATAAAATCTCCCAAATGTTGATACATTATACAATATCACATAAATAATTGTTTGACCAAATTCAGAAACAAATTATTTATTACAGAGGAAATTTTTGTATTTGACAAAATCCTGATTTTGAAGATCTACGATGACGCTTTATTCCTTGTCCTGTTGTTAACTTTAATGCCATTTCAGCAGCAGTTCCAACAAAACCAAGTGCAGGTGGGGTTGCAGAGGCTATCAACGCTGGTATAGCTCCAAGAAGTGGAAATATACTACCCATCTTGACTGAGTCAACGCCGGTTTGTGATCGTTTGGCGTCATTGAAGTGCCTGAGTTGACTTTCTGTCAAACATAGCTTATTTGAACCTCTGCAATCTGTTCTGATTTCAGCAGCACTTTTATTCCACAGTTCCTTTTTAACACTGATTGTAGCTTTTTAATCGGAGCAGGAGTCAGACTGACACTAACATGATGATATGACATTATCATACCATGAGCGATTTAATTACATCTTTTCCACTGGGGCATCAATGACCTCTTGTCACACGAGCTCGAACGTATATCAACGACAGATTACCTAATCAAATCCAAATGTTCCAGAGAAAAGTAACAGATCGGATACAGCGTTGTAAAATGTACTTGTGACATTTGCAGACCAGAATCAATATTTTGATCACGTCCCACGAATGTCATCAAACGATGATATATGCACGTACGACATGATTATATTTAAAATTCAATAATATATCTTCGGATGGTTCTTGATGTCCATTGATTCTCAGTGAAACTTCAGTGATACCATCTTTGTCAAATATCATTATACTGCGCTCTTGTGAGTTTACTCGTTCAGTATTTTGGAAAGCAACAAATATATGTCGCGGTGCAGACACACCTTGCTGTGATGCTATCTGCCATATAAATAAGCAATTATCGTTACTTTGAATACTATCGGTGGTCATCGTTAACCATGATAATGCTGATCTACAACCCGAGTCCATCAAAGAGAGCAGCTGTTGCTCTTCAGCGAGTGGTGGTATCATTGTTGGCATCCAGAATGAAAGTTTTGTTAGTATTACTTTAGCTGCATCACCAGCAGGTCGCCAGATTGCATCATATGGCGACCTGCCAGATTGTATCTTGCAAGGCCAAGTATCTTCGTGGCAATGTAGACGTCCTCATGAATCGATTTAATATTTCTTCCGTCGATTATATAGGTAGCACGGTCGAACAACTTCATGATGCCATTCTTAACAAAACAACTCTAACACCAGTTCCATATACAGTATCATCTGTTTTCAGAATTTCACCTTCGATCTCGATAAATGCTTCAGCGGGTAAGAAATATCTGCTTGTATCCTGAACTTGTAGTTCAATTCGCCCACTCTGAATTTGTTCTGTAAGAATAATATTGATAATCGCGCACAGATTCATCTTTGAGACTGGCGCATCCATGTCAAAAGCGGGATCAGATACACGTTTGAGCATTATATATGTTCGTTATCGTCTAACACGAAGACCGCTTCATGCTATCAGACTAGCAGTTATATTTTTTCTTTTTTCTGAGAGGGGTACACCAGCCATCTCTGCTAGTTTTTTATTTGCAGCTTGATTTACTTTGTTACTAACATTTGCAGGCATAACTTCAGTGCTGGGCAATTTTGCTGGCTGAGGTCTGCGTATTAATCGTGCTAGTCTATTCTTGATTGCTGAAAATACTTTACTAGCAACATCACCAACAGCACCAATACCGTTATCACGAACAACGTCAATAGCTTTCATTCACAGTTGCTTTGCAATCGGTATTGATTTTGGGGCTATCCTTCTAAATATTCCCTGAACAACATCACCCAGCCCATCCCCGTAGATCGCTTTATACGCAGGTAATCGCAAATTTATCACCTTGACCATTACAGGTCCACGTTGAGCATTATGTATGATCATCATATTTTCTTGTCACTGATTTAATTGCATACCTTCAATCACTGCGGTAATAATCATCAACGATTTCATCGATGAGGGACCAACATTGAGGGATGAGGGATTAACATTATTGTCCATGATACAACCTGTGAATAATCTCTGACAAATAGCAGCTGCTTCATTAATGATTTCTGGAGAATTATTGTCGGCTCTTTTTCCATTTTTCTGATGTAGCTACGTCTGCAAGGACGTTATTGGGACAAAATTTATCGGGTAACGGAAGGGTTTGTTTTCACGCTGCCAGTGGCAAGACCTTTTCCGGATTTTTTTAAAACAGGTTGTTGTAATACTGGCTGTGGTTGTTGTAACTGTGCAAGATATTTATTTATTGCATTATCGAAGTTTGTATCATTACTTCGGGCCTGATCAACTCCGTAGTGTACGCATAATATCCATTTGTACCAGTTCACACGACTTACAGGAACTTTAACGTGCTCGGGTTTCAAAACTTTTTCTCTGTTATCAAAACTATGCACGGCAAATGCAGATATTTCTTCCACATTACAAACTGTTTTATAAGGGCAATATTCTCTTCGATAAATTTATCATTCACTTCATTTCTGACTCTTGCTTGCTCTGGTTCTAGTTCTGATTCTGGATCTGGTTTTGATTCTGGTATAAGATCCTTTATATCGGCCACTTTAGAACGTAGCCGGTCAATATTATCAAGTATTTCTTGTGTTTGTGGTTGTGGTTGAGCCGCAGCTATTTTACCTGGAAGTTCTTGTAAAATCGTTTTTGTTTTTTAGTTTTAAATTTTAGTTCTTTCTGCTATTTTTTCCAGTTCCTTGCGCGGTTTGCTCTGACGTGGGAAGAAGACCCACAATTGCTTTCGTAACCGGTTTAAATAATTGTTCTGCACCTTCTGTAAATTCCACCCGAGACTCCTGACGCTCTTGTAATTTTTATTTGACAGAATCACGAACGGGGAGATATTTTTTAATTGCATCTAGTCGCTTTTCGAGCTAGTTACTTGTGCGAGATTCCGTGTTTAGCGTTATTATTGATATAATAATGATTAATTACGCCATCTGACCGTTACCTTTCTTTCACCCTTGAGGGGTGGGTTATATTTGACGCACAAAAAATAACCTGATTAGAAGTCTCAGTCACGCTTGTATTGTTTCACCCGTCGTAGGAAGTTTTATTTCGGTCTGAAATTTTGGTTTATTTGCCCTCTCTGATTTAGCGTTATTGACATTTATATTTTTTCACCCTTCGTAGGAAGCTTAATTTTGGTCTGTAAATCTGGTCTGTTCACCCTCTCTGCTGCTAATACTTATCAACGAACGGTTTTAATATAAAAAACTACCATAAAAAAGTCAGTGGTGTTCTCCTTCCTTCATGGCACTTATTTTCGTGGATTATAGACATGATTGCTAACAAGTCCTTATCAATATGATTGCGGATAAAAGATACATATAATATTGTCCATTTGCGCACCACAAGGGAAATTATCAACGATAGTATGTATATATCTGTATTTTTGTTTTGCAGGATTTTTTCAGTTTTGGATATGCATTTAAATACAGTTGAATTTCTCTGATACATATTTTTGTTTCGTTTTAAAGTTTGCTTATGTTTATGTTTAATACCGCGGGTCTTGTCACAGTCCTGCCGGAATTAGTAATAAATAATTACACGGAAGCTGTGTACATTTAAGAATGAAAATCAAATTTCAGAATATCAGTGATCAAAGCAATCTTGTGTATGCATCGGAGGAGGAAACGTTACATTATGCATTATATTATTGCCAATTCGATAGAATTATACATTATATCGAGCAATGAGAACAAAATGGATATGTTTACATGAGTTTTATGAGAGAGAGAGAGAGAGAGAGAGAGAGAGAGAGAGAGAGAGAGAGAGAGAGAGAGAGAGAGAGAGAGAGAGAGAGAGAGAGAGAGAGAGCACTAGATATTAATCATAAGGACAGCGAGTCACACATTCTGTTTATACGCTTTTGGTACAGGACAAACCAAGGATATCAATTTGTATGCAATTCTGTGTAAAGACGATGAGTAAACAGAAGTCATTATCCATTAAAAATATGCGATCTAGTGTTACGACTCTATGGTCTTAAAATCAGCAAAATAGTGAGAAATAATAAGCTTTGTAAATTTAAACCTATAATTCATTTTCCTAGAATACTAGAGTGAACATGTAAAAACACTCAGCTTACGATATTGCGAATTAAAACCCAAATACTCCTAGAATTACAGACACAAGTCCTAATGATTAAAGTTTTGCATAAACTATAGTGGAAATCCAAATTAAATCCAACGTTGAAAGTGTTGATGTGCCTGTAGTGGCCCGTGTCGTGGGGATGTAACAACAATCTTTTGTTGGATGACAATAATGCAATCCAAGAATTTAATCCTTATTTGAAATTTCAATATAAGTTCAAGTCTAAATTTCCAAGAATGTTCTTTGTGAAAACACTTTGAACATCCAGAGAGGATTCACTTGAATAAATAATTTAAGTAAATAAATTCAAGCCCAAATGAGTTTCTGGACACAACAATAATACAATTGATTCTGCTAAGATATTCCTGCATGAACAAATAATTTTTCCGGCAACAAGATCATATAGCCCTCTACTTGACCCCAGGTCACAATTATTGTTTTCTTAAAAAATACATTACCCCATGGAAAATAACCTTCTAGAAGGCCCTTAATATTTACAAAAATATCTTAGTTATAATTAGAAATCTATTACTAAAATTATGATATATATCGTGTAGTAAACATTAGGTAGACATGGCAATTCATAGGGAATTTCCAAAGCTGTAGAATCAGATTGAGATAAGCAAACTAGTACAAAATTAAGATCAATAATTCAGATCCGAAAGAAAATAAACTTGATTTGGACAAGGTCAAGTCCAACATACAATGTCACATTATCAATAGCACATGATGAAATTAAAAAAAAAAAAACAAACAACAGAACTAAAAAAGAAAATCAAGCTACAAACAATACAAATTCAATATATATAACACTGGTAAATCGATATTGTTGGCTTTACTTTAGAAATTTTCAGTATAAATTTCACAACTATGTAGAGATATAAAGGCTTCGTGATGTATTTATGCAATATGCCCTCCCCAGGATATGAAGAGTTTGTTCCTGGGAATAGTATGTACTTAGTGTTCACTGTTTTCATCCTTTTTTACCAGCACTAGATTCTAAGTTACGCTTCTAGTATGTTAGACATATGCTTATTTCTTACGTACAGTTTAGCATTTCTGTCACCTTTCAAGTACTTTAGTCCTGAGATTAATTTTGTTATTTTCTAGCATGTGTTGTTTTAAATCTATTGCAGCTAATTGTGTCGACTAAGAAATGTATATATTGATCCGCTTTTGCACTGATAAACAATATTCACTGAACTGGGTCTCAGGTATTAGATATCTTTTGTTCACTAACATACTTTTCGTCATTAATTGTACAATGTAGTTTTTTTTTCTTTAAATGCACATAGTTTTCAGAGATATTTTAACGCTTTAAACCTTTGCATGAAATTTTTAAAACTTAATAAACACAATTTAATACCATATTTAAGATTAAGATTACGTTTAAGGTTTTTCGTTTTTTCATGCACTCTGAAACATTATCAGGAAATAATACAAAAATACATATCAAAATGAAATTAAAGACTAATATAGGGCCGGTTGCTTCAGAACACATTCTAATACTAATAAAGGCAATAACTCGTATTAGTAAAACCGCTACACTAAGATTAAATCCTTGACCAGTACTTGTATTGTGTTAACGATATTAAATTCCTTTTCAGATCTACTTAATGCATAAATAAGACATTTGAATCTAGTCGAGGATTGGAATGCGTTTTGTTTGAGCGAAATCATTAGTGTTCTAATAAACCGACGCTAATCTTGGGTAGAGAAATAACTGAGAATACTGATTTTCAGGTTTAAAACATTTTCGATGCAATTTAAATTTACATATGTTCTAGATATGTTTTGGCATATAAAAGGTGCTTAATCCTTGTTTTCAAAACTGTTTGCAGTATGGCTGATTTAAAATTGTTGACCTCCTGAATATCATTGTGATGGCGTTGTGAAATGACAACTTAATTTTACGGCGTACAGCTTTACAGATGCGTATTCAGCCAGTCACAGTCAGATGTATCTGTGTCATAAATTGCTATACAGCATGGTGATACATTTTACTTGGCTTTCAAAACGATGTCACAGATGTTTTTGGCAGTAGTAAATTCTCCTTAAAACTTGTTTGTTTAAAGTATAGAATAAAACTAGCGAAAAATTGATTGGATCAAAAAGGTACTTACCGACATTTTGTTTTATTGTCCTTGTAATCTACGTAACAGTTTCCACCAGAAAAACATGGAGGTGGATGGGAGTAACATTTATCTATGCATACAGCAGTATTGTCCTTTCTTGATCATTCATATCCAAATCCACATGGGTCTACAAGCAATTCACAAAACTCATTTTATCTTTTCTTCTACTGAATAAAATAGATGGAAAAGCTTTGATGACATTGTGTTTCATTTCGTCAAATGTTCTTATGCCTTAAAGGTCAGATGCAGTTTGAGGTACATTGATGAGTTTATGACATATGAAAAAGTAAAATGTGCAAGAAGATAATTTTTCTCAATACATGCTTAAGGTAAAAGTAAAAGATATCAAGAAATTTTAATATTGACAGTATCGTAATATTAAATATTTGAAATGTAAAGAAAAAGACACTCGAGGTAAAATATAGCAGATTCTTTTATCAATATACGATTAAAATATAACATGAATGGTGTTTTTAGAATGATAAGCGGAATAATGAAGCCACAAAAGTCGAGGTCCAGAAGGACCTAAAATCATTTAAGTGGCTTAAATAATTCTACATTATAAATTGCTTAAATACAATGTACTGACTATAGAAGAGCTATTTAACATATATCTTTTTCGAGTTTTGAATTAAACACTAATTTGTATTGTAACGATAAATGCAAAATACACGCTTGGAGATAGTTAAAAGCGGAAGAAACATACGACCCTAATTAAGATGCATGAGAAGTTTATTAAGTCTCGTATGAATAAACCTTCCAAAGTATATCAGATCATGTATAGCACTTACAAGGTCAGATACCTACAAGCATCCAGGAGTGAAGTCATCCCTGATTTAACTGCCTATGGGCTGACGGTAACGTTGTTTATGGTCAGACTAGCTAGGCGATCAACGACATTGTTTCTGATACCACCCAGTAACTCTGTCAAATTAGGTATTTTGAATCAATATATATTAACAGGGTATTCTGCATTTACACTGCCATTGCTGAAAAAAAATTGTAGCTCTAATCTCTGCCGTACGAGAAGACTTCCATATATAAAGCTTCGACCATGTTACCAGATTCCGGAGGGTAGAAATGGAATGAATCAGTTTTTAGATGATGTTTAAGCACATTATAATGAAAGTCAGCTTATAGTTTCGTTTGATGGACACGAGAACTATTTTCTTTGCGAGATGCCTGACGGAAACTCTGAAGTTAAGGTTATATCGAATGTTCTACTTTTTCGTCGTTGGTTAAGGTGCTAGCTAACCAACGAACAAAAGTTTAGTTTTCACCAGAGACTGAGCCCTAAAATATGGAAATGGAAAACATCATTCTTTCATCTCAAATTTAAGTCACTGTGACCTATGCTCAAGGTTTTAATGGGTTCCAAGCGTACTACTTTGTTTCTGAGGCATTATTCACGCATAATGTAGCAGAACCTAATAGGAGTATGCAGATCTGCAAGTAGAGTGATTTGCTTCTAAATATAATCACTGTTTCTCATATTACGATGTACATTTACCTCGTTAGACTTGAATGTTTAAATCTGAATTTTGTTGGAATTTATTATATAACACTCTATACGGATAAAACAGGGGTCTTGACTATTTATTGCGACTCCCATTGTCTAAATGCCTAATATTGGCTTTTAAATAAAAATAATTTAATCTTCCTTCACAGCGAACTATAACATTAGAATGCCTGGATGGTGTAAACCTTCCGTGCGGGTACTAGTCTCGTGACATATTTGCTTATGTGAGGAAGCTTGCGTATCGGTGGTTCTTTCTGGTAATTGCCCGGGTTCTTCTTCCAGCAGTTATCCACCATCAGCATTTTGTCCACTTGATAGTGAAAGCGAGATTATTTCGGGGAACATCACGAACAAATTATTTTGAAACATTTTGGAACTCTGTGTGTCTGTATTCGCTGGCCAGACAAAATCAGTAACGAACAAATGTGGCAGCGAACACAACAACAGCCTGCAGAGGAAGAAATTCTCCGACGACGCTGGAGACGGATAGGCCACACACTCCGTAAGCCTGCATCCAGTACCACCAGGCAAGCACTCACCTGGAACCCACAGGGGAAAAGGAAGAGAGGCCGGCGAAGAAACACCTGGCGGCGGAACCTGGAGAAGGACCTAAAGAAGACAGATCACACGTGGGGACAGCTGGAGAGACTTGCTCAAGATCGAGACAGCTGGAGAGAGTTTGTTGGCGGCCTATGCGCCACTAGGGGCCACAGGCGTAGATGAGATGAGATGACGTGTCTGAAATATATCTAGCACTTCAGTATTGGTCAAGTAAGCAAGGTAGTCCTATTGCTTTGGATTCGATGATAACTGATTTTATATATATATATATATATATATATATATATATATA
>JAECUM010095604.1:0-76736 GCA_016617855.1 Megalonaias nervosa
ACACATGTGCGGCCCACATCTGATACTCCTTTCATTGCGGCCCGGAAAAATAGCACATACAATAACATAACTTGGCGTGAGTGGTGCGTGCAAGCCAATGTTGATAGATGGACACGACCTCATTCATACACTCTAGCCAATTTTGCTGAATGCTCATTTTTATGTAAATGATCTGCTCAATATATAAAAACCCGATAGCGACATTTGCATGATAGATGCATGTTCTTATATGACTGATTCATTCACATGACATTTACGAAACATGCTGAGGTCTCGCTTAGTTTGCCATGCTGTTCTAATCCAGAATTCCTTCGGCGAAATCGTTGGTCGATAGTATATCTTCAAAAACAACCAACTCGGGTTTCAATTCAGCGTGTTTTACTAAATGACGCTTTATTAATATAGTGATGTTACTAAAATGTATAAACAATGGTATAAACATATTTTATCTCTTGTGTCATATGATAATCGTTACTACCTTTGAGATAGAATACTATTTTCTCCTAGGACTGAGGTAACGTTTCATACATGACCTAATGCAGACGTTTAAACTATCTAGAGAAAACAAAATCACGGGAAATAACTACATTCTTAGAATGGGATATATTTTGAAAGTATACCTCTTACACTGGCATATATACACTGTGTCATCTAATAATCGGAAGTGTTCAAGTCGATACTCAAACTACTGCAATATCCTTAACAGTGAATGCCAATCCAATATCACTATAGATACAAAATGACGTATTGGTTTTTGTCCTTTACTACTATTTAATGGTAATGCATGCAGTATAATTTCAGCTAATGTCTTCTAAACGTAGTGAAATCTATGTAACAATGTATGCACATCTTAAAATATAAGGAAGTTCTCACTGCATAAGAAATTGTTGAATTAGTACAATCACACTCAACAAACTTACTGTATGGTATCGAAAACCTAGGCATCATTATTTATATTTCCAAAACGTTTGGGGAAAATGTTCTATTAGTCCCTCTTAGGACTTTTAGATAACTGACACGGTTAGTACAATTGATTGATTTGAACAGATCGGTTTATTATTGCTGTATTGTTTTAATCAGTATTCATTATCTTTAACTGAGACTGAAGAAAATTGTAACACCATTCTGTGAAGCCTTCGAAGCTACGTAGCCATACTATGATAGGAAAAGTCCTGAAACTGAGTGAGCACTTCCCAGCCATTCTTTGTTACAGTTGATTTCATGAATATTATTCTTCACGAAGACGTTATTAATTCTTGTAAGGTGGAAGTATAATTTTAAAAGAAAAGTTAAAGAAAAATCTTGTTATTTTTATAAATGCAAATTGCTTGCAGATATTAGCATTTTAAACACAGTTTTGTGGTAATATTTGTTGTAAAATCAGATTCAAATAAACCATGTTAAGCTAAAAGAACAAATATGATTGCCATGTTGTTTTCTGTTAAAGATATTGTTTAAACTATAAGAGAAAGGCATGAAGTTTGTCCTTATTATAATCCAGTTTGCACAGGAATATACGCACAGACCCACGCTTGGAAAAATAACCACAAAAACAGGTTAAATAAAAACACGATCGCAAAGTGAAAAATCGCACTGATGAAAACTAGAGGTACTCAAAATGCTGCACATTTGACCTTTACTGTCGTGAATGATGTTCGTTTAATTAACACTCGTATGTACGCTGATCATCAGTGACAATATCTTTAATTAACAATCGTACGCATATGTATCACCATCGCCTTTTCTATAACAGCCTGATAAACCGAGATCTCGGATTAAAACAAAATGTGATATGTGTCCTTCACGGGCTCCATAAACATTAATATTACACTGTAGAGCTTTAAAAGTGTGTCTTCAATCGCTGCTAAATTAATACCTTTTCATTTTCATGAAATGTACATTAATCATGGGATAGAAATTGTAAAAATAGAGGGATCATATACGGCGCAGTGTGAATATTTCCCAGTGCACTAGTGATGGGTATGAGTCGGGCTGCTGTTAGATCTTTCACGAGTGAACGGGGAAAGGTTGCACACAGCAAACTGATTATGGTAGTTATTTTTTCTTAATCAGTATATATATATATATATATATATATATATATATATATATATATATATATATATATATATATATATATATATATATATATACAAAAGATGGGTGGGAGTGGGGATGCTTGCTTGTTTATTTTTACGCAAGAAAACCTGTTATCAAACTGCACGTGCGATTCTAACGCCGGACTACTGCTGACGTCAAAGCATTGCAAGTGGTGTAAAAGAAGGGAAAAAATGGCCTCAGAATGTTATAAACATGGCAAGTTTCATATATTGTAATCCAATGTGTCTTAATGTTTGAAAGATGAATTTCAATAATTAAATTAAGACAAGATGAAGTTGGTATCGTTTCAACCAACAGTGACACAATATCGTTTTCCCAACTAATCACTAAATCAGCCCTAATTGCTAATTGTTCATAATAATTAATATCTAGCTTGTAGGTATCGTCTTACATCGCAATTCAAAAACAGATCACGTATAATGGTTTCTATCTTTATATAGTCATTTTGCGAACAGAGTACCTTGTAAAGTTAAAAGCATGGTTATTAGGGTTGCACTAATCTTATGACTCTATTGGACCCACACCTACTTGCTTCTATTTCCTTGACTAATTCAGTACACCCAATTCCACATCTATGACGCATGGTATAGGTAATTTGTCAAATTTATTTAGTGATGCAGTTTTATATCAGCACAAAAAAGCCTTTAAAATTTGAGTATAGTCATTTTTGTACCAAGGGTTCCTTATCGTAAAATGAATAATATAATGGCAATATCAAACTTTGGAAAACTAAGACATAATACTCATAGCAATAGTAAAAACAGAGTCCTACATTATGTTCATGTTGGTACATTATATTAATTGCATATTAAATTGTCAAACATAGATATTTAATATATTTTCATTTTAGCATTCCATAAATCTTTAACGATTTCATACATTGAACCATTTTTTCACTACGAAATAACTTTCAATTATCTCACCCACTAATATTGTTTGCGATAGCAGCAGTAAATGGGCCCATGCGTATGTAGTAAAGTACAATATTTTCATTGCAGAGTTTATATGGTAAGGTAAGCAAGCAATGCAAAATAAAATTCGATATAAGACATACAAAACTACAGTAAGAAACATAAATCAATGTAAAAGGAACAAATCCCATTTAAGATAACACGTACACAATAATGCTAACATATTGCACAACAGACGTTCACGTGAAGCGAGTAAAACATAATATATTAGTTTAGTTGATTTCCCATAATGCCATGGGGTCTATTCGGGTCTTGTCTTATATATATATATATATATATATATATATATATATAATATATATATATATATATATATATATATATATATATATATATATATATATATATATATATATAGTCTATATCGCTAAGAGAATCCAACACAATTACAGAATTTAATTTATATTTACGGCTAGAGCATTTTGTTATCCCCAATTCAATTGGAGTAAAAAGCCAATTTAGAGCCCCTCCTAGATCAATTGTTCTTCGCTGAGATCATTTTCACTGATCTATGAAAAGTCAATCTGTCGACGACAAAAGTCGCTCTTAATTTGCTTGTTTTCCTCCCGTTCCAATCGCAATAGGTTGTTTTCTGTTCGATACATGAGGAGTGGGCTATTTGCTTCTATGCAAGAAAACCTGCAGTCTCAAACTGCGTCATGTTAAAGACGACTACTCATTTTGTTAGAGCAATATTTTGAATACGTACAACGCCGAAAACGGAACTTGATTAAAAGTGGTTAATGAATCCTACACAGGATATTTATGAACGGCACGGATAATCACTATCCTTCATGAAGGATATTTGAGCGATTTAAATTACTGTAGTTTTATTTAATTTTTGGAATCATTTAGTAAGATCTATACTGACTAGAGGTAAAAAGAAATATGGAAAGATAAACATAGTAACAGGTCCGCTCTTCTGTGAACGGATACAATAAAATACAATGAGTGCCCGATACCATGTGAAGGGATTTTTTCTTCCTTTGATTATTCGGATTTATATGCATATAGCTGGTAAGTTTACCGCATCCATTCATGTTAAATAATATACTATTACATATACATAAGTCTCCTCTTTACACTTTTCCTATGAACAAATAAGTCTGCACAGAAATTATATATATATATATATATATATATATATATATATATATATATATATATATATATATATATATATATATATATATATATATATATATATATATATATATATATATATATATATGAGAGAGAGAGATTTTTTGCTAGTTAAGTTAGAGTTTTAAAATTCCTCCTCTAGCATACATTTTTCCTCCAACTGGTACAGTATATGCGACCGATACGTCTTTTTTTCGGGACAGTATCTTGATATGTTCAAAATCTGGATGACTGCTCGTGATAGAAGAGAAAAAAATCTTGTACTTCAACAAATGTTATCGTAGTGAAATTTCTTGCAAAAAATATTGCGTTCATGTTTCTTTATGTGCTACAGGTGGCCTCTTTATAAATTTACTGTTTCCTTTCTTTGCAATAAAATGTAGTCAGTCAAACAATCAAAATCTCAAATATAAAGTAAAGGGTGAATGTTATTATTATTATTATTATTATTATTATTATTATTATTATTATCGACTAGTCTCGTTACTCAAGAACGGGCTCAAATGGTCTTAAATATTAACGAATTAACTAGCTTTCTTGCCGTTCCAAGGAGTTCTGCTTTTTCGATAACTTGGGCCTAGGGTTATTATCAGCTTTTCCACGCTGTCAGGTAATTTTTACTGCATTACTCCTGGTATTCGCACTGCTATCAAAACGATCCGTTTCTTTTCAAATAGTTCTGTATACTCTATATTTTTCTTTCTATTTTTGCATTCCACCTGAGAGTAACGAGGTAATGTTGTGTCTTTACTGTACATACGGTTCCTTTATTTATCAATATATACTATGAATGACCTCTTGATATCGATCTGGATGCTGCAATCCAATGGCATTTTCGCTATGTTGTTTCCCAATACTTTCTTTATCTCGTCATTTATACCTTATTAACGCACGTCTTCCTTTTACTTATACGGCTGCAAATGTGTCGCTCCTACGTCGTATCAATTGTTGGCATTCGCACTAGACTAGCTTGCTGCACTCACGTGTATCAGATGGGTAACCGCCCCATCGACGAGGGAGTGGATACTGAACACAATTCTTAACCACCTTGAGACAGCCTGGACTTGCTCTCCCCACAACAGTCGTGACTTTGTCTTAACATTTCCCGTTGAAGTAGGGCCGCTGACAGGGTAGGACAACTAGGACAAACTTCCGGCGACCCACAACGGTCGAGGCACCCACGGTCAAAGAGAAGAATTTTGTTTTGTAATCAAAGGGGCCTACTGAAGAATTTTTCCTAGGACCCTCAAATCCTTTCCGCGGCCCTGTGTAGAAGTCATCTTTAGATACCAATATCGGCCTGTATTATGTTTCTTAAACCGAATGCAATTCATGTCTTCTCGTTTTTGTCTCTTTTGTTGTTTTTGTGCTTCATTCTGACGTTCTCTCTCCTAACTTTCCTTGCAGATATTCGTTCTATTCCATTTTCTTGCTAAGGCATTCTGATTGCACAAAGCTAAAACTTTCTCTAATACAAGATTACTGAAGTACTTTCTAATAATCACTTTTTCGACATCACCGAACGTCTTTCACATCTATAAGGCCTCTTTGTCAAATATTCATTAAAAAGTAACATCTGATTACTGCAGCCTCTGGACCATGTACATATGCTTTGAATAAAAGCTTTCTAATCTTTCTGTTAGTGTTGTTGAACTCGTTTCATTGTCATTACTGTTGTTATTATTACTAAAATGTAGTACTTTGTAGTCAGGTACATAAACACCCGCCGCTTAACATCCAGGCCTGACATGATATTGTATATATGCTGCATTCCATACTCAGAATTTGCCTTGTTTTGTAGCAAACAGTATTTAGTAATAATGCTATAAAGACTTCATAGGATTCAGTCTCACTATGTTATGTGTGGTATAAATTCATGAACTGAATTGAAAACATTTGCAAGATTATAAATTTTACTTGTAAGAATTTTTAACTTAAAATTATTGCTCTGTTTACAGCTATCGATGTGGGAACTAAAAGGCTTGACTCGCCTTTTATATGTAGACGTATTAATCATTAACGCTTGTCTATTTAGTCTCAATTCAGCTTGTTTTGCATGAAACCTAAAGTGTATGCCATTGTGGTCATTTGGTCGTAATTAATCAGATTAACTTAAATGTTAATTTTTGTTCTAACAGTTTAAGCTAAAATAGTTTCACCAAAGTCTCTTCAATCTTGACTGTTGATTGTTCCGCACCTTAAATGTCATCAAAAATCTTCCAGGAGAAAATTATTGACTGCTATGGACTTTTGAAATGGTTGTCAGGTACTAAAGTGTGATAAGAAAAGAGGACGTTGGGTCTAACATAAAAAATTACAGGGTAGTACGAATTTGTTTCCAACATCAGCTGCTTTCATTGTGAAACCCAGTTTGTACTGAATCACACCTTTAGAATGACCTCGTCCAAAAATGTCCACGTAATTGAACATTGATTTTGCCATATGTACTTTTCAAAGCGTGTAAATAGTGAGCTTCCAAGGGAATATGGATATATGAGCGTCCAAAAAAGTAAATAATTGCTATTTAAAGAATTGTGTAATCAAATTTTAAAAAAGTACACTAATTACTGAAATAGTCGATTCTGAACGCCTACATGACCTGCATAACATTTACTAAAGTCTATGAATACAACAGTTAATAATTAATGAACTAACGAAACATAATTGTCAGGTTACAGATCTTGAATTTCCGTTGCAACACGTCATAGAAAACCCATAATGAAATGTTAATTAGAACAATTACACGAGCTTAAAACTATCGTCAAAAAAACCTGCTGAAAACACGATATCCTGATAAAAAATCATTAATTCACTGAATTGTTCCATGCACTGCTACGTTGATAGGCAACACCTGCGTTATCAAAGATCCGTTCCCATGACCGCTACCACAACAGTTGCATTATTTACGTTGTTTGCATCATTCTTGATGTAACATTCTCCTCCTCCTCTTTCTCGTCGTTCTCACTATTATTATTATCTTGGTCGACGTTAATCCGAATGTTACGTGCATTGTCAAACGCCTTATAATATGCATGATAATTATTGTTTTGAATCGTTTATGTGGCTATTTTTTGCGGAACAGACATCTGAAGCATGTGTCATTAATGCTGGAGTTTTTGAGCATTTGAACTTCAAAACTGGAGAGACATTAACACGCGAAAGAAATTAATAGTCTGAAAATCATAAATTAATTTTTTTTCAAAACGAAAATGATTAAATTCTATTTACAGATTTGATGGTGGTGACAAAAAAGGAAAAGAAGCATTTTCCTTCATTGTCCTGATTTTGTTCTAAGCAATATAAGACATATTAGAGCGGAAAAAATGGTTCTAATATTTTCATATTTCAAAAGATAAAATCGCTCCATTCCAAATATCTATAGATCTTACTTATTTTAATCCTATAATTTTAATTAGAAGTATAGTCAGTTCATAGACAACATTAAATTTATTTTAATATTCCTTTTAGACAAACACATCTAACTACATGTGCGTCTACAAGTCTGGGTTTTACAAATCCCAAGTTAAATTTCTAGCCACTAAAAAATCGATTCCCTCTTTCGAAATACGCTCATTAATGGTAATTCTTTCTCGTGATTTTGTAAGTATGTTATTGCATTCTAGCACGCGTGTGTCATTGTAAGCGCTCCACGAAAAAGATATGACTTTAGTGTTGTAGGAATGATGATTGTCAGAGGTGGTGATGATGAGTGCGATCTTCATTCTTTACGGTGCTTTCGTTATAGCTATTGTTACGTGTAGGCTCGTACAAATGTAGCAAAAGAAAAGAGCGAAGCCAACAAGCTTTGTAAATTTTAGCAAAATAATTTATTTCCCTAGAAAACATTGTAAAAACTAGAAATTAGGACTTACGGTTTGTGAATATGATCCAAAATTTAATCCTAAGATTGAAAAATATAAGTTCTATCACTAAACAGTTCTAATCGAATCCGGGTTCGAATCTCGATGAAATTCCAATATGACAGGCTACGTGATTTCTAACTTGAAAAGCGGAATAAAAAAATGACAATTAATACCTAGCTAGAATAGCCCTATCTAAGAATCAAATTTTCACGATGGAAATGAATTTAAAAATAAAACCGTTTACAACAGAGCTAACACGTAGATTGTAAAAGACCTTGGCAATAGCTAATCGTTTTCACTCGATGTTTACAAAAACTGTGAGCTAAAAATAGTGCTGAAGAAATCTTATAATCTAATCGGGTCAAGCCAATTTTGCAAAAAGAGACTTAAATCCAATGAAAATTTGACTTGAATTGCTGAGTGCCAAATTCAAGCATAACTAGCTAGAAAATTCCAGCCATAAAATTTGACCCTTGACCAGATTGGACAGATTTGGGAAGGCCACATTGAGTAAAAAAACTTTATCAAAACTTTTACTATTATATTCCTCAAGGAATTGCCTCTAGGAATCTTGTTGACGCACACATAATGGTCAACAAATATTGATTGCCTGACTCGGTATTAGGTAAGGGATCAACACAATATACCATAATTCTGCTAAATGGTTCTTCAAATGCAGGAATAGGTTGCAGATGTGCCTTAGGTATCTTCTGATTGGGTTTTACTACCATCTGACAAGTATGACAAGATCTACAAAATTTACAAACATCACTTCTGATTTTTGGCCAATAAAAGTGAGTCAAGATCTTGTGATAAGTCTTATTTATCCCTAAATGACCAGCCAGAGGAGTTTCATGGGCCATACTAAGTATTTCCTGTCTGTAAGATTTTGGAACTACAATCTGATAGTTCACTGACCATTCGTCACTAGCAGGTACCTCGGAAGGTCTACATTTTCTCATAAGAACTCCATTTTTAATGAAATAACAGATAGGTACTTCAGTGGCTTCAGTTTCACTAATGGCCCTCTGAAACAAACAGGAGATCTCAGGATCTTTTTACTGTTCGACGACAAGTAACTGTCATTTATCACCCTGATTAGATGAAAGAGAATGAGTAGTTAAAAGAGGATCATTGTAATCAATACCTTTAGATTGACCCAAATTATAAATGAAAGTGACGTCATCAAAGGCCTGACCAATTCATGTGTCAGCTAAAGGAATATTTTCCTTATCAAAATCATTCTCAAGAGCTTTCTTTGACATAGCTCTGGTAACTGCACAAGCTGGGTATAAATCAGGGTATTCTTTTTCAATAGGATCAAGTTTCTGATCCAAAGAAGGCTTATCAGTTACAAGTGGATTAACCACAACCTTGTCTCCAGCTAGGTCGTTGCCTAGTAACAAATGAGTGCTTTCAACGGGTAAAGTAGACACTATTCCGACTGTCACAGGTCCTGAAACTAAGTCTAATGACAAATTTACAGAAATGACTTCTCAGAAAAAAGGCAAAGTACCTGATAATAAAAGACTCTGAGAAGCTCCTCTATCCCTTAAAATTTTAATAGGGATAGGATTGGCCAAATCACCCAAGAGTGATATAGAACCCTTCGACATGAATGGTTCATAATTCTCCATAATAAAATCAGACTGGGGTTTATTAGACCCAACAAATGTATTGCTTTCAATACATGACCGTGACCTTGATCTCTTAGAAATAAGAGCATTTGGGATAGGTCTATCTTGATTCTGATGCCTATATTTCAATTTGAAGCAATCAGAAATGGCGTGTCCTGTTTTCTTGCAATAGGTACACGTAGGAAGAGACAAGGATTTTGAATCAAGTTTATCAGAAGCTTGATTTTTAGAAGTTGTGCCAGACTGAGTTCTAGGAGAGGTCGTATTAGGGTGAAATACGTTTCTACCAGTAGACTGCTGAGTGAATGATTTGCCTACAACAGAAAATTTATGGGTTAAGGAGTACTCATCGGCAGCAAGAGCAGCATTTTCCAAGGTTTCAATCTTATTCTCTTCAAGATGATTCTTAATGTCATTAGGAACACAGTTTTTGAACTCTTCAAGTAATTCAAGTTGTTTGAGACTTTCATAATCATGTTCAACTTTCTTGGCTAAGCACCATGTCTTAAATAACTGCTCTTTTTCTCTTGCAAATTCAACATAAGTTTGTCCAGCTTCCTTTTTATAGTTTCTGAATTTTTGCCGATAAGCCTCAGGGACTAACGCATAACCCCTTAAGATGCACTCCTTAACCAAATCATAGTCAGAACTTTGCTGTACTGACAAGGATGCATAGATATCTCGGGCCTTGCCAAAAAGTACACATTGCAATAATTGAGTCCAATGCTTCCTTGGCCATTTCAAATTTTCAGCAACTTATTCATAATAAATGAAATATTTGTCTACTTCTTTTCTCTAAAAGGGGGGCACTAACCTGATATTTCTTGTATTGTCAAAACTTGAATTTGTATGTGAAGTAGAAATGTGCTTTTCACTTGCCAGATCAATTTCTTTCATTTTAATTTGAAATTCCCTTTCATCCTTCTCTTTTTCAAATTGTAACTGTTTATCTTTCTCCCTCTCCTGTCTCTCTCTCTCTCCTCTTTCTCAAATTGTAATTGTTTATTTTTCTCCCTCTCCTGTCCCTCTCGCCTCTTTCTCAAATTGTAATTTCATTTGTTTATCATTCTCTCTTTCCTGTCTCTCTCTACTCTTTCTCAAATTGTAATTTCATTTGTTGATCTTTCTTTCTCTGGGGCCCCGAGTGGCCGAGTGGTCTAAAGCGCTCTTCGTTACGGATCACTGCCATCTCACCTCTGTCTGCGTGGGTTCGAGTCTAAGATTCGGCGAATGTGGGTAAGTGAGAAAGCTTGCCAGTAGCTTCTCGTGGGTCGGTGGTTCTTTCCGCGGATTTCCCGGTTTCTTCCTCCACCATTAATACTGGCCGCCATGTATAGCCTATCGTGTGCTGAAAAATGGCGTTAAGCCCCACAACAACAACAACAACAACTCTCTCTCTCTCTCTCTCTCTCTCTCTCTCTCTCTCTCTCTCTCTCTCTCTCTCTCTCTCTCTCTCTCTCTCTCTCAAATTGCAATTGTTTCGCTCTCTGCTCTTTCTGATGCTCGAGCTTCCTTAACTCCAATTCCATCTTGTATTTCATTTTTAATTCCATTGCTTTTATGTCAGAGTCTGATACCGACTTACTGACCGAAGCCAAAACACTTTTATCAAGAACATTCTTCTCTGCCAAAAACTGAATAAAATACTTTTAATTTCTTGTTTCGTTAAGGAAGATTTTGCTTCAGAAAGATCGTATTTTCTGGCAAGTTCAAGCAACTCATCTTTTTTTCAAACTATCCAACTGTTCCTAAGTAGGACTAGAAAGAAAAGTCTCCACTTTAAATGACATTGTGAATGAAAGCCTGTTGTTTTCACTCAAGATTTCAAACAAAATGTAAAATAATTCTTGGGATTTAGAAACTAGGGGAATTTAAATTTCAAGAAAAAAAATTTCTAAAATATTTTAGCCAAAATTCAAATAGCCCAAGGACGAGCACACAATTTTTCTTCTGTCACGTGTACTCATACAAATGTAACAAAAGAAAAGAGTGAAGCCAACAAGCTTTGTAAATTTTAGCAAAATAATTTATTTCCCTAGAAAACAATGTAAAAACTAGAAAACAGAATGGACGGTTTGTAAATATAATCCAAATTTAATCCTAAGATTGAAAAAGATAAGTTCTATCACTAAACAGTTCTAATCGAATCCGGGTTCTAATCTCGATGAAATTCCAATATGGAGGCGATGACGCCAGACAAGGTCGTTGTACTGGTGGCAATAGATCCTCGATTGAATCACAGCTTATAATGTTTCCGTTTATAATTCCAGAATAAATTTCCATTGAATGTCTTTTTCCCAGAACATTTTATAAAAAGGTACACTTGTTTAATCTTCTAGAGAATAAATGATTAAATTCCAAAAAACAGATAAACTTCAAAAACAATCTGGCTTCAGCAATAAAAACCTCTTGAGCCCTCAAGGTTTAACATACGATTGAATAAAATTAATACCAATTGGCTGTTTTAAGCCTCGATTTTAGATCACATGGTAGTTCACGTGACAGGCTGCATGATTTCTAACTTGAAAAGCGGAATTAAAAAAAATGACAATTATCACCTAGCTAGAATAGTCCTATCTAAGAATCAAATTTTCACGATGGAAATGAATTTAAAAATAAAACCGTTTACAACAGAGCTAACACGTAGATTGTAAAAGACCTTGGCAATAGCTAATCGTTTTCACTCGATGTTTACAAAAACTGAGCTAAAAATAGTGCTGAAGAAATCTTATAATCTAATCGGGTCAAGCCAATTTTCCAATAAGAGACTTAAATCCAATGAAAATTATCATTACAATAAAATGTAATGAAACAAACTTAAAATAAAAAAGAAATTAAAACGAACAAACAAGTAATTTAATTACATATTCGTAACACTATCTATGAGATGATCAACTACGGTTTCATTGTTCGGATCAAGGAGACAATAAATGAATTATGAAATTTATGGATGGTATTGCAGAGATCTACACAACAACACGAGCCCACGTATGTAAAAATATAGCAATTTAATCAGTTGCATAAATAAAATGAAATCGAACAAAAGATTTGAATGATTCGCTTTCTCTTAGAAACAGAGTTACAAAAGTTATGCCAACTTCAAGTAGCCGTTCTATTACACCGATTAAATAATGTTCATGATATAATCGAGTGACTGATCGAACTCAAATTGTCGGCCTGTCAGCATCACCTGGTTGATTCCGGTTTTTTCAAAACAGTATTAGCAATATGTCGGTGTTGGCGTATCTCTTTTCCTTGTCTCTCTTCGAGGGATCAGTCTTCTTGGTTGTAAGCTACGTTCTTTTCCAATGTGCAGGATATGCATGGATTTATTTTTCTTCAAATAAATTATAATAGCCAACCTAAATACGTGTCAAATGTTTCCCTCTGGGATCGAACAATATTCCCACTCTTTTTAGGTCCAATATTATCTTATCGTAATTCAACCGAACTAAACTATAGTCATTTCGCAAACAAATACTGATACATAAAAACATATTAACGTGAGCGTATATCTTTTCAAGCGGTTACTCGCGTTCCTAATTGAAACTACGGCATAATTAGACCTCTTGGATCAACCATTATACCCTGCTGTTGGTTGTAAATTACCAGCCGATCATGTCATTCGACATACATCAATTTTCTCGGTGGAAAGAATTCACAACTCAATTACGCAAGTGAACTAATGGACCTCGGTCATTGTCTTAACTACGTTACTCGCTAATTACCAAGTCATGGTCACACATGGTAAAAGGAATTCTTAGCATGCATGATCCATATCATTTTAGACAGGTAAATTAATACTCATAATTCTTATCAGAGTAATGCATTAATTTCCTACCATACATGATTTATATTACATACAGATAACTATATCTGAACTCATTCATACCAAGGAAGTATTAGATGACATTCTTACAATGCACGAATCATATAACATTCAAGACAAAGGTATGCAAACCCTTAGCTTCCGAACTCACAGAACAATTGATGTATGAATTTAAAACGAATGAATAACCGAAATAGTTACAAACTTACATCAATGCATATTGTATATGATTGAGACAATACCTTTGTGACTTTTCCGAACCTCGCTTCCTTACCATCAGAAAATTCCCTCTGTCTCTTCTCTGGTTACTGGTATTCCTGAAAATATGAGAGGTTAGTCATTACAAGGTGCAAAGTTATTGCGAGCATAGCCCATACGTCAATCTTAATGGTTACATGTCCTTACAGAATGTTCTACGAAATTATCTACAATTTGTTTCACCATTCCAGAAATGTACCTTGTCTACTATATAGTATACTTTACTGGCTGTAGGACTTGAGCTATACCTTGGGTGGTGCATTGTTTACTTTACTGTCATTAGGACTTGAGCTGGTGCATTGTTTACTTTACTGTCATTAGGACTTGAGCTATACCTTGGCTGGTGCATTGTTTACTTTACTGTCATTAGGACTTGAGCTATACCTTGGGTGGTGCATTGTTTACTTTACTGTCTATAAGACTGGAGATATACTTTGTGTACTATATTGTTCACTTTACGATATGTTCCTAAAATTTGATATTATCCACAGGGATGTATGTATGGGGGTGACATGGTGAAATTCATGCAAAGAAACAGCCAGAGAAGAACTTGGGCACATGTTTCATATGTTCTTTTGTCCAGGGTTTATTGGCACGTCAGCACAATGCTGGCTTTATGGTATTTATTTAAATTTAAATTCTGAAAATGTAAAGACAAAGAACTGTAAAAATATGATAATTCAGCGAGACAGATAAAAGATAAAAGAAAAATAATGTTCAAACATATGCAGTCCTTGAAATATAAGGTCAAAATTTGCAATATAAATGTCCCTCCCAAAGTCAACGATTTTCTCCATCATAGCCTCTTTGTGAACATCAGTTTGGTTTTTCTTTGGAATATTATTCAAATATTTAGAAAAAAATATTTACAAACTAAAAGTAGTCATTTTTCCTGTTTGTCATTTGTCAACATGCTTAATTTGCATTCTACGAGCATTTAATGCTTAAGAATAATATGTAAAGTATATATGCGTGTCCTTTAGGCATTCTATGTAGAATTATTTCCTACTTCTCTTTCTTTTTTTATTGGTTTTCTGTGTGCATATTTTAAACCTGAACCAGTCGAAAACAATAATTACTTAGATCAGTTTCGAAGAACAGTCCTTTGACTTTGGCGATTTCGACTTGCATAGTCAAGATCTCCTACGAATATTTAAACGATTGTAAAAATTAAAGGACACGTAAACATTTAAGAAAAGCGCAGATTGCAGATAATAATGCTAACTTGCAAATTAATCTGTGAGTTTGTAAACATTTCATTAGGAAATTTCAAAAGGATAAATCCAAGTACGTACGTTAAAGAATGTATGTTAATTAAATGTCATTCACAAGACAAGACAAGATTACTCTTGGGTTGCAAAGTCTACAATGTATGAGGTACATAAGAAAAAGAACATGAATATACCGTGCGATGTTATTACATAATGCTTAACAGGGATTACAAGATTCGGAAAACACAATCTAAAAAACCTGCAAATATTTTTTTCAAGAGTCATACATTATCTGTATTGATTAATTGATTATATATTGTAATCGTTAGTCCTGGAAGAGTAATGTATAATTTTTTGTCTTTCATAATGAACACAAAAACATTACAGGAGATAGTGACATTCATTTCCTATTTCTTGTGACTGACAGAGTGTTTAATATCTATTGTTATTGGCAACATTAGCCTATCCTCAGGAAACCTATGATTTGCAGTTCTAAATTTAATTAAATGTTTTAATATACTTTTGGTAATGAGAAATAGATCGTTTATAATCCAAACTAGTTTTAAATAGTTTTAAGACCTTTAGATGACATATTGATGTTAGCTGCCCAAACTTGAAGGTATTGATCTTATAGTCGTTGTTCTACTGAATTTATTAAATATTCAACTGACACAAAATTTGATTTCTCCACACGCAGCTTAACCCAACATGATCTAATATAGGTTTTACTTCAAGTAACGATTATTGTTATAAGAATTATCACCAGTGTTTGTGTAATAGAGAATACATACGATAAGGTATAGTTTCTTCATAACCAGTCTAGCCCAATAGTTTATCCTGTTTCTTTTATTGCTGATGATTAAGGAGAAATGACCAAGTTCGCCGTATGCCATATTTAGAGGGGTACATTGTTTTGGCATTCATTATGCTTCTGAGAAAAGAAAGATGAAGTATCTTCGACTATACCAGATTTCATAAATCCCTAAATTTCACAAGTATATGTTCAAATTGGAACATTGGTTTGACCGAAACGTTTCAGGTGACAATCAAGACAAAATTCTAAATTGTGTATACGCTTTTTAAGTAAATGCATACGTTTATTAACTTTGGATACTAGATTATCCAGGCGGGTGGAGACCTTTCCATTCCTGAGAAATATAAGACCTAAGTACTTATATTCATTTACATCAATATCGACATTGCTTATATTAAATTTACAAGTAGGCTTATTTTGTAACCAAATATGATAATTTTTGTGTACTCTGTATTGGTTGTAAGTTTCCAGTAATCACAATTCATACTGAACATACGAAGAGCATATCGCATGTCAGCATGACTATCTGTGACAACTAAAGTGTCATCAGCGTATAAAAGCAACATAACATTTAACACATATACAAATGTCAGTATGTTTCGCATTCTCTGCACCTATTTACTAGGAGAAAAGGTTCTAGGACATTTAGGAATAAGGAGAACAATAACGGAATTAAATTTTCCCCTTGTCTTACAAACTTTTCTTATGGGAAAAAACAGACATTTCATTCTTTTCACAGATATATTATTTTGTATCATTATAAATATTTCATATAACATTAAAACATTTTCCTCGGACGCCTGTCGAGTACATATTATGTCATAATCCAACTCTCCATACATTATCAAAAGCACTTTTAAAATCAACCAACGTGCATAAAAGTTTCCTTTTGAATTGTTCAATAAATTCAATAAGGATATACAAAAGAAAAATATTGTTGTTGTGGAATAGCCATTCCTGAATCCAGCTTGAGTCTCAAATAAAAAAAATTATCATCAAGGAATTTAGACAATCTTTAATTTAGCATTGTAGTAAACACTTTACCAAACGACTTACTAAAGTAATAGGTCTGTAATTTGATGTGTCAGTTTTGTCACCTTTATTTTTATAAATTGTCACAAAACATCTTAAATCCAACAATCTGGTACGTAGCCAGTATTCATGATTATATTCAAAAGTTTTACATACACATTTAACATTGCAGCAATTGAGCTTTTATATATTCATTTAACATATTATCAACTGAACTTGCTTTATTATTTATTTATATTGTTAACGACTATTAACTTTTCTTCCACTGTAACTGAAACATTCAAACAAGAGTTATCCACAACAACTCTTATATTGCAATACTTTGAACGTTGTTTTTTGCTGACATTATTTATCATAATCCAGCACCTCTTTGGATCTTTTGACTGTAAAGTGTGTATTTTTCTTTACAGTTATTTTTAAAACGAGAGTAATGTTTAGCAAGAGTTTTCTTATACTGTCTACTAACAGTTAGAACATTAGCTTTACTCGCTGCAGTTTTTCTAAATTCGTGGACTGGGTTTCCTACAGTCACCGCCAAATCACGGCCTAGAGGCAGCTTCTTCTTACCTGCATATGCAAAACGTTCAGCTTTATGTCCTTTTTGATGAAATGTTAATTCAGCAGAGCTAATAAAAATATTAATTATGTTGCTGATAATTCTATTTACATCGCCTCGCGTTATGTTATCTTTATTGATAAGTTCCTGCAATTCACAGTCAATATAATTCGTTTTTTCCTTCTCGTATCCCCTAAGTCTATTATCTGTCAGAACCATCAAGTACATGTAGCTGATTATTCCAATGTAGTTTGTAATAGCACAGTGAATGTCTTCCAATTTTTTTGACAATTGGAAGCCACTTAATGTCGTTAGTAGAAAATTTGCCTCTTGCATCAGATGTGCACTTTCCAGCTCCTCTGTCTACATCCACACTTCCGTTGCATATATGCACATTATTATTTCTACGGAAATTCAATAGATGCATACCAATCCATAACTAGTTCTGTCTTGTGAGTATCGGACCTGGGCTATATTATATTCTTCTGGACGCTCAGTCCCCTCTATGTAATTCGTTGCGTCATTGTCGAGACTGAACATTTCAGCCTGGTTTGAACGTTATTATCAATATTTGATGAATTTGCAGTTCATTAAAGTCACCAATGAGTAAAATGTAAATAGAGCTATTAGAAATCTGTAGCATTTCATCATCTTTTTCATTAAATGCTTCATCAGAGCTATACTCCTAATTTTCAGTGGTATATATACTGATCCAAGAATGACATGATCATTGCCATTTATTTCTTTATTTTTAATTTTGTTCCACAGATTCTACACTCAGAGAGAGAATCCTTAAAAAAGAAATGCTGTACCCGTTGAATGCTGGAGACATCCACGTCTGTTTTTGTAATTATTTTATAACCATTGACACTGATTTCATCTATGTCTTTAAGCTTAGTTTCAACAAATGTAACAAAATCATAATAATGAATAAACTTAGAAAATTAAGTTAATAAGAGCTTTCGTCCCAAGCGACAAAACACTAACAGAATCAAATTTGAGATATATAGCTTATACAGGATCACATTGTACAGGTTCATATTCCTGGCAACTGCTCTCTTGACGCCGTTAAGTGCTTACTGGATAAATTCCAGGTCAATATTAGCTAATAAACTATAGAGATTGTCCATGTCCAGGTACATGCTGACCTTTTTGCTGGCCAGCTGTATGAAAAACTTAGTTTGTGCTTTGATGCCGATTGTGATGGGACCTCATATAATATATTAGAGTGTGGAGTAGAAAAAATTTAGGTATTAACATCATCCGTCGTCCGGGAATGGTTTTGACATAGGAGAGTGGTGTGTCCATTTACATATGCTGCTGCTTGTTGTTCGTTCATTTGTTTGCCATTGATGTAAGGCCTGTCCTCAAGAAGTTTGACTTTCAAATTTATATCTTTCTTTCTTCCCTGAAAGCTAGCAAACATGTTTGCACCTTTCATGGAGATCTTTTGGAAATTGTTCATTTATGCCATATAGCTTTCCTTTCAGATGTGCAGGTGCTGCATGTCTTACAGTTTTGCGATCCTTGAAGCGAGAGAATTTTGCAACATTTGGCTGAGACTTGGGGACCTTCCTTCGCTGGTATATACAGATGATCCCTGTTCCTATAAATAGATCCTATGCAGTCGCTCGAATTCAATGTTAGCAGGGTCTATTTTCAACTCTTGATTTATGAAATCGTTTAATACCTCCTCACTATTGCTATCCTCGTCTTTTGGCTGCAGATATCCCAGTAAGTACCAAACTGTCCCACACTTTTGACTAGCATATCGTAGATGTTTGTTCGATTTTGTCAGTTGTAGTGTGGATAGTATTTTGTCTATACTATCGAATTGGTTGATCATCCTTGTTTGTTCATTTGTTTGTTCATATTGCCCGTTGCTCTAAAGCTGCAGAGAATTTTCCAAGGTTTCATATTGACTTATCATGCCCCGAATTTTCTTTTGTAGCCGCTGCATAACACAGTTGAGCATTTTATCTGTCTTTAATCAACGAAGCTAAGAATAACTGGCATGAATTTATTATTAATGTTAAAGGATATTCAATAACATCTTGCGCTACGATGACAATCTTTAATTATTGCTTAGAAATGTTGCTTTGATTCACCGTTTATTTTCATATACAAATGTTATAAAACTCATAAGATTTCATGGTTTTTAGGGAAAGCAGTCTGCTTTGTACAATTTTCGAAAAGATTTTGCTGGTGAAGTCATAATACCATTCAGCTTCTTTAAACCTTATTTAAGCGATGATCGAATACTGTGTTAATAATATGCTCCACCATTCATCACTTCTTGGAAATAAAAATCTATGTATGACTAAACGCTTGCAGCAAAAATTGGCTTGTCGCTCCTTGTAAAGATTAATATCCGTACATCCATGAATCATCTTCTCACATAACCGTGGAATGTGGAGACCCAAGAAATACTTCTGAATTCAATTTTTTGTTGAGTCCAGAGTTTATCGCTTGTTCTATGACACGTGAATATGGCGACAATAAAAATTCTTCCAAATTACATGCATGCTATAACAGGCATCTCTATTAGTCTTAATTTTGATCTCTGTATATAAAAAAGAGATGATTGTGCCACAAAAGTGCAGCCAGTGCTCTAATCATCGACGTGAACATTGAATCAATTATCCCATTGTTAATCTATATCCTCAGTTAGCTCTCACTGTTATCACAAGTCCTCAGTTTCATCCCGTTGTTTACCTAAGTCCTCAATTAGACCCCATTGTTTCCCGTTGTTTGCCTACGTCCTCAATACGACGGCAATTAGATTATTGGAGACACTTTGATGTTTTACACTACTAAAAGGTTTATAATAACAAGGTTTAATAATGAACGTGTCTAAACCTGAATGAAGAGAATGTGTTAATGGGTAAAGCTATTACAAAATTATGGTCAGTGGAAAGCAAAGACAAAATATGTTTTAATATGTTATGTATATCTGTTATTTGAGTCAATTTTCATCCTGATAAGTTTGTTCATGCATTTTATATTATACATAAAAAGAAGCATATATTCTTTCGGGGAAGAAGTATGGCTATAAATTATGCGTAGTACTTGTTTATTCCGCCAGATAGTTACATAATCAAACACTGGATTATTTAAATAGATAACAAATCATTTCTCATCAATGCAAAGTATAGTAAAAATAATTTATCATTACAAAGACAAAAAGGCCGTAGCAGCAACAACAAGACGATGCCAAAACAAATGAGATCAAAACTAGACAATCTTTTAACAAATATCAAAACTTTCCATTTTAATACAAAATTCCTCTAATATTGTATAACTAATGGCCATCGCAGACAAGTAAGATGATTAGTTTTAATTGTTGTAAAGCTTGTTAAAATCAAGTTTCTAAACCAATTATTCTTGTGAAAGCGTTATGTGTCATTTTCTTATATGTCTTCTTTTTGTTCTTCTTCTTTTCTGTATTAGAATTACAAATTCGCTTAATTGAGTGCTCGTTAATATTAAATCTTTTTGGGGCACTAAGGAAAGACAGCTTCTCAATAATGGCGAGATACTGTACTCTTTCTATAATAAGCGTGTACTATATTTAGACAATTATATTTTTAACTAGGTTAATTGCCCGTCCTAGGACGGGAATAAAAATTTAAATCAAATAAGAAAAAGTTCAAAAATTGTGGTGAGCTAGATGAAACGAAAGTTTGAACATTCAAATACAAAAAGTATTTAAATAATTGGGATGGCGCCGTGAGTTTCGAACTCGTAATCTCTTGTTTGGCAGCTGGGAGACAGACAAATATGGGTGTTTATACTGACAAATTTAGCTCGAGTCCAACAGCCAGCTAGTAGCTGATCCTTTATATAAGGATCTCAAGAGCGATTTACAATGAGGCATATGCAAGACATTTGTAGAACTGATACGTCATTGCATGTTATTTGTTAGAGAGAGAGAGAGAGAGAGAGAGAGAGAGAGAGAGAGAGAGAGAGAGAGAGAGAGAGAGAGAGAGAGTGTGTGTGTGTGTGTGTGTGTGTGTGTGTGATCGAAATGGGTTAGGGTTATCGACAACGTTAAATTAAAAGTATCAAAGTCAGTAGCCTACCTAGAGTTCTCTCTAACTGAGAATATACCAACTCATGCTTCAAAATTCTGTTGAATCCATTTCAAAAATCATGTCAGCCCCTTATCTTAATCATGGACACTGAGAATTCGATTGAAACACCATGGAACTGCGTGCCAACCTACTTCGGTCATGACACATATTCAGGAGACGGGAAAATGTGCTTACATTGTGTTAATGATGTTGATTATTAGGATAGTATTTGTACCTTACACAATTTTAATCATTTCAGACCAGATGTTTATGCCTTCAAGAAAAATGTATTCACAACAAATGGGTACAATATTTTGGTAGCCAATATTTGGGTTTAAGATGGAAAAGTACATGTTAAATGCATCTAGAAGACCTTTACATGTCCAGACAATACATTTGAAGAGGAGAGCTATAAAACACAATGATCATTGCCTGTTAAAGATTCTAAAACTAATGCGTAAAACTACAATGTGTTTGTCAGCAAACGCTTTTCAGTATTGTCAAACAGTTTAACATTTCAAGGCATGCAGGGCAGTATGTGTAATTTCAGCACATTGTCAATGCAAACAAAAAGAGTTTGACCTATGGTATACAGCGTAGACATACAAGAGTGCATTTATTTACTTAATTACCTTTGCTCATTTGAAAACTGAGGTAGAGGTAGTTCCCCACAAGAAACTAACGCATTTAAAACATGAATTTCTTATATTGTAACCGCTCAAGTGGCCTAAAGGATAATAGCGTCTGCCTCGGATGCTGGACGTCACAGGTTCGACCCCGGCCGAGTCATACCAAAGACTTATACAAATGGTACTAGCAGCTGCATCACTTGGCGCTCAGCATTAGAATGTTAGGGTTAGGACTGGTTAACCTGGTGTCAGGATGATTTGACTGGGTGGGATATGATGCCCCAGTACTAGACATCACTATAAACTGTCACGCTGCAGACATATACTAAAATTGTTACAGCTACGTTAAAAATCCATAAAACAAACAATTTGTATATTGTAAGCAACTTCTGTTGATGAACTTTTGAAATTATGAAAGTAGTAAGTGTCAGTCATTTGCTTACGAATTAGTCAATGTCTATTGTTACATCTATCTGTTGATTCCCGCTGAGTACACATAAAGTGATTTTTTTACGTTTCTGGTTGTTGTAAGCGACAATATGTGATTCTGTGAGGATCTCATTCAGACATACAGAGAATTAATTAATGTGCCATTATCACCAGACAATTTGCCTTAATGTTTCGGTCATCGGGGTGGAATTCTGTTACGAAACGGAAGCAATTGTTGTCTGTTATAGCTTTGTATCTGAGAAGATTGCTTCGGTCATTGGTTGTAGATTTTGATATAGCCGGGTCATAAGTTGTCTCCTGTATCACCTTCCTTTCCCGTGCCCTTCAAGTTCCACAAATATTCTATTGACTGCCTCCTCATTTAAGCATATTCGCTCTATGTAAACACACGTACAACGATTAAAATATTTAGGCAAATGCTAGGTAAATAGATATAGATAGGATTAGGTCGGATTGCAGTGTCTATGTTTCCATCATGTAATATGGATCAGGAATCCATACATATATTGACCTTGTCTGGTGACTAAGGCGAATTTGATCGTGGGATGGAAACTGGATGCAGATCCAAATAATTGTTGGAGTTGCTGATGTGTTACTATTTCTCTTCACGTCATCTTAGAGGTTTGTTGGGTGCTTGATTCATAATTTTTCGCTCCAGCCTTTCCAAAAATATGCTGACTACGAGCATTCCCATTTTTGATGTCAATTACTGTGCTGTTGGTTAGCATACCGCTGTTTCTCTTCACACCGTAATCTAGAATCTACCCAAGGTATTATGTTGATTTGGAGGGGTGAGTAGAGTATCTCATCCTTTATTTCAAGTTTGTAAACCCATACCATACCCACAAAAAACCAATGCTGACCACGGTTACAAAATTGGGCAGATTGGTATTAGGGGTTTCGTTAGAATAGTCTTTGGTGTCTTACTTGTAAGAAGGGAGTTGTTGTACAATGGGCGATGGATTCTGATACTTAATCTGCGGGTTGGTTGTAGCAAGAGATGATAGGTGTACTGGCGTTACTTCGTTTGTGAATTGCATGGCGCGGATCGAAATGGCTGAGTTTTGGGTCTGTCACCTTTCCCATTTTGATAAGACTTGTAAAAACTTTCAATTTTAATTTGTTGAAATATAAAAGCTATGTATAAAATCATATTTGTCGTAGGAATAATTTTAATTCTGAGAAATTATTGCGGTATAAGAAACTTTTCCATGGATTCGGGCACAAGCAAATGCGTCCAGTATGTAGAGCAATGTCAGATTAGAAAGTTTGTGATTCCAAGGACACGATAATGGGACCTGTTAACAGAACACGTCCTTGCTCACTGACTCATCCGACACGGATGTGATCTGTTATCGTTCTTTTCTCGTAGACTATCGAAAACTGGTGTTGGACTGCCAAGCCAAACATTTTAATATAGTTTGTATTACATTCAGGCATGTTGTGCTTCTTAATCTTAAGTAAAAGTAGCTTTAAAAATAAACTATAATCGCTGAAAAATGACTGCATTGGATTATTTATCTTCAGTTATCGTAGTCTTGTCCATTCCGTATATATATATATGTGCATGTGAGTGCGCGTTTGAGGCATATAATTAAATTATGGTTCTATACAGGCTATGCATTAATGCACACAATTTCATCCAAATAAATTCAATCGAAGCAATTAGATTCTTTTTATTTGGGTTTGTACGGCTTTGTCGCTGAGCCTATTCTTGTCAAGCCATTTTTTAAAACCGGAGGTAAAAAAATGTAAATACAAATGGTAGTCTGAAGATTTCCAACACAAAAATTATTAAGCTTAGCTCCAGAGGAGCTCCAGTCTTCATCATGCAGAGACAAGGAAATAAATTGTCTTGGAACTTTTTTTCCTATTATCTTTCATTTTAAGGAACCTATTAACCATAACAATGGAATTTTCTTCCTCTCTATTTAACAACAAGCCTTGATTGTTATCGCTTCTGCGCCGACTGAGCAAGAAGGGTGAGAAAGTTTGATTCATTACAATTTGTCATTGTTCGGAAGACACGGTTGTAGAACATCTTGGCAATAGCAGATTCGATAAGAGTTCAACATAATCACGATATTTGGCAAAATTTTCAAGAAACTAATAGTCAGCCCATCGAAGTTAGCAAAATATTATAAATAGGTGGCTCTGAGGCAGTGCCTGATTCATTGGTTATAGTCTACTTTCATCGATGTATTACTAAGCAGTTGAAATAATTCTTTATTAAATATCTTTTCATTTATTATTTAGAGTTGATCGTAGACTAAGCCTTATGCAAAGTGTACTTCTCGTGCATGACGTGCAAAGTATAAGTTCACTGAAATCTTACACAAATATTTCATCCTATAACGTCAGTGCACTAAAGTTGTACTTCAAATTCTTGATGAGTTTTCAAGAGCTCACGGTTTATTTTAGGCTCATATGTATGTATGTATGTATGTATGTATGTACGTACGTACGTACGTATGTATGTATGTATGTATGTACAATCTATTCTGACTGCATATCTATCTTTATTTTTATATGTTTCTATTTTTGTACTGATAATATTTCAACAAAGATATGTTGTTTGTTACAAGATGAATATGAAGTCACAAATTAATTTTGTTTCTCTGAGCACGTTAGTTGCTAATCACGTTAGTTGCTAATCACGTTAGTTTCTTTCTGAACGGTCTGTGTCACACTTGACAGGATATGCCGTTTTGGGATGCTGAACCAATAGAGGACGTACTGCACTTCCGAGATTGATGCTGCTAGAGCTTCCAAACTGCCTCTGCAGTTTTTGTCAGTTTATAATCTGTAACTCCAGTGTGGATGGGAGACATTTCCAGGTGGAATGATCCTGTTCATGATCTTCCCAAGATTCATGGTCAGTGTCAACGTGTTTTAAAGGATAACTCGAGGAGCATTTCTTCTGACCTCTCCGAGTTCGCTTTTCCTCCCTCAATTCGCCGTAGATCTTCTTTGGTAGTCATCTTCTGACATCCTGATAACATGGTTTTTCTATCAGAACTCTGATTTCGTGAGTAGAATGTGGATGCTTGGTATGCATGCCCGTATAAGAACTTCAGTGTCTGTGACCTTGTCCTGCCATCTTATATCTTCATCAGTTTTCTCAGGCAGCCGATATGAAATTGATTTAGCTTGGTTTCTTCATCGATGTGAACTGCACGTTTCAGGGTACTATGTAGGTGACCTTTGTTTACCGCCTGAAGGATCTGGCCATTCACTGTGATTATAGGATCTACGCAAGGCTTTCGTGGTGCATCACCTCCATCTTCTTGATAGTTCTTGTGAGACCGAATGTGTCAAAAACTGAAAAGAAATGGTCGAAAATTCTTTGTTGCTTGTCAAACTTAGATTTGATATCCAAAGAACAGTTGTTGGCAAATAAGAGATCACGAACAGTGACTTACTTGAAATAGCAACAAAATGCTAAAATCATAATTAGACCTCTTTATACAAACCATCACTCACAACTGTGGCTATAAATTTACCAACTGAATTAGGTCAGTCGGTGCACATTACTCGATTCTCGCTGAAGAAAATTCACAACTTGATTACACACGAATTAATGACATTCACTCATTGTTCTAACTACGTCATGATGCTTATTAGCGATTCATTGGCATACATTTCCAGACATAGCAAAAATCAGTTCTTAATATACCTTATACAAAGCATTAAATCTTTATGATACAAATAATTTAAAACAAATCATTTACTCCTCACAATTTGTGTCAGAAGAAATGCGTGAAATCTTACACTACATGATCTATATTAGTTACAAAACAACCAAATTCAAACTCATTCAGATAACGAAATGTTGTTTGACATTTCTTACAACACATGAATCATATAACATGCACGATTATTTCTAAACTCAAGGAAACATTGAAATATGAAATTCAAACGAATAATTCGACAATAATTACAAACTAACATCAACGAATATACATTGTATGCATATAGACAAACCTTATTCTTACCCGAGCACTCGCATGCTTATTATGAGAGAATTTCCCCTGTCTCTTCTCTGGATTTGTGTGTAACTTGTCCTTTGGACGATGTGTTTAACAAGAGAAATTATTTATTAATTTTCTCGGAGTCCCGCAAGCTTTCCCCGTTGGCAGAAAAACTTGTACTGCCTAACATCGCGCGGAAGACTATTATATAACCCTGAATTCCAACTGGGAACACACATACCTTAGTCAGTCAGGATTACTACTTTACCATAAATTGTATCACTCCCATCGAAATTAGAAAAATCCTCTCGAGTCCGCCTATATTAATAACTATTCTTGAAACATCACTTTATGAAACCTGTCTCAAATGGGCCACAACTTTCTACAATACTCTTTGGTTCGTATCAACTCTGGACATTTTACCGCTATGACCTCGCATTAACATTCCAATCAACTCTGTTCCTAACTGTAAATCGGAAGAGTCCTAATTAAAATTCAATTCATGCCCCAAGCTGGAGATGTTAATTGTCGCTAGCTACCAAATTTGTCGGCAGGCTAACCCATACATCAATATTAATGTTTACGTGTCACGAGGACCACGAAAGAATATACTGTGAAATATTCTACAAAATGTTGCACCCTTTAATTCTTACAAATCTTCCAAAACTTTTCAGTAATTCTTCATTATTACATTTTTATAACTTTACTTTCAATAGGTACCATTAGGGTGATGGGATGCCGTAAAACGATAATACATATATACATGCATTCATTCCTATTAAAAGCCTTGGCATAATTGACTTTGCAATGCGATGAGTAAATACAGAGAGTTTACATTAATAACATGAGATGTATAAATATCGTTTATCATATGACCTTCAATGAAACCTTGAAAAATATTGTAACATACTGAAATTAGAAAGCGTAATATTTTTCGCTGACTACGGTGGTGACTGACAATACGGATATGAGATTTTTATGGACCCTACATAAGGAAGTGAAGCCTAATCCGCACCAGGCTGCAATGAGAGAAGCTCTAAAGTGACAAGATTAATCGGAAATGCATTGTTCCTTGAAGCATGAAAGAATGCACTGTGAAATTTTCCGGCACAATAACTGCTTCTGATTAGATTCGAGTCGTAAATCAAAAGTAAAGACCACAGACTCAGTTCAATAATCAGTTTAGTGAATAGACCAAGCAGTACAATCTGTGATGAGATAGATATCTTTTTACTCAAAAGAACAACACCAATGACAAAATATATGGTTTAATTCAATATTTTTTAAAAGTTTTTTTTTTCGAAATAAGCAAAGTTCTGACTGAATCCTTCCATTTATCCTTTTCAACTTATATTAAAGGAAAAGGGTTTCATTCCAAAGCCATATTCAATATAGAGGCATATTATATTTCAGATAGTGACAATAATTGTGGATACATTAAAGAAATTGCAAAGGGCCTGTCCCCAAGATCAAAAACAGTTTTAAAATGTCCTCCTCAATTTTAGATTTTGAGCGTATTTTTATCAGTGTTGCCGGTAATGAATTTTCCAATGAACATTTAGTGTATATTGTCTGCTGGGCATTTTCCATTTACTGAGCATCGGGCATTATAAATCATTCATTTAGAGTGTGTTAATGATTAAAACTCAGTCTTACCCATTTAGTGAGTATTAAGTATTAAACATCAATCGTACCCATTTAGTGGGTATTAAGTATTAAACATCAGTCGTACCCATTTAGTGAGTATTAAGTATTAAACATCAGTCGTACCCATTTAGTGAGTATAAGTATTAAACATCAGTCGTACCCATTTAGTGGGTATTAAGTATTAAACATCAGTCGTACCCATTTAGTGAGTATTAAGTATTAAACATCAGTCGTACCCATTTAGTATGTATTAAGTGTTAAACATCAGTCGTACCCATTTAGTGGGTATTAAGTGTTAAACATCAGTCGTACCCATTTAGTGAGTATTAAGTAATAAACATCAGTCGTACCCATTTAGTGAGTATTAAGTAATAACCATCAGTCGTACCCATTTAGTGGGTATTAAGAATTAAACATCAGTCGTACCCATTTAGTGAGTATTAAGTATTAAACATCAGTCGTACCCATTTAGTGAGTATTACGTATTAAACATCAGTCGTGCCCATTTGGTAGGTATTAGGGATGAAAGATAGTCGTACTCATTTAGTGGTTATAAGGGATTAAAATTCAGTCTTACCCATTTAGTGTATGTTAAGTATTAACATCAGTCGTACCCATTTGGTCCGTATTAGGAATTAAAGTAAGTCCTACTCATTTAGTGGGTATAAGGGATCAAAATCAGTCGCACCTATTTAGTGGGTATTAGGAATTAAATTTCATAATCTTGTTTATCACTGAGGAATAATGGGTGATGTTCACTCGGAGCATTGTATATTTTTGGAACATTATGATTGCATTTAGGATTATCTGGGATTTAATTCACAAAACCGTAAGTGACTTGAATTTTCACTTTGTAACTTAGAGAAATAAATAACTTGTTGATTTTAATTAAATTGTAAGTTTCACTGCCTTTCTGTTACAAAATTAAGACCAATAGCCGTAATAGCATAGCAATATTATCAAATGTATTGTAAACAAGATGATATATAATCCGTCTGAGGAAACATGTTGACAAATTTTGTGAAACCGAGGCCAAGAAATCATTCAATATCCAGTCATAATAGTATTCCAGGAACTGTACGATATAAGGAAAATTTGAAATTTAAGCTCAGTATTATTTCATGAGTTTGTTTCGAAGCAAATGAACCCAGGTTGAAGGATTTCAATAAAAATAAAAATTGTTAAGAATGCTTTTTATGTAAGATTTTTATACATTGATATATTGGGCGAAAATTAAGAATTTCTAAGTGACAGAAACAGTTCAAAACCTTCTTTATGTCAAATTGTAAAAAAAATCTCAGATACGTACTTATTCATAATTTGCTGATTTAGTTAAATAGTTTTGAGAACCATTGTTATAAACATTTATTTACCATTCATTTGAATGATCTTATTGGCACGATACAATTTAACTGCAACAAATAAACACAATGCCAATAGAACACACATAAATAACTTTGATTTTTCAAACAGGATTCAAGTAAAATGTCACAAAGTGATGAAATATTGAGTTAAACAGACAAAACAAATTTGATTCTAGAACTCTTAGCAACGCCAGCAATCAAGTTCAGGTATGATATCCTTACTATACAACTGTAGAAAACTCCCAGGCGAATCTATATACTGATAACATGCCATGTGAATAGGGGTTCCCCCCCTCCACACACACACACACACACACACACACACACACACACGTCATGTAAATTCACAGAGATTTTGTCTCTGTAACAATTATTCATACAAATGTAGAGGTGAACTTGATAAGAAATTTTAAGATATAGACACAAAACATTCGGATACTAGTGACGGACTGGGTCGAAATTTTGGATCTACACTTAGATCAGGCGGTTCACTTCTATAGGCATCCTTGGAGACCCTTTTCTGACAATATTACCTAAAATCCGCGGCCCATCTAGACTAGGGGAGATCGCCAGATGAGCCAGTCCCCCAGTGTCAAATACTAATTTAAACTGCAACTGTCTAAAATGTTTGATAGAAGAGAAGATTATTTTTACCACTTTTGCTTTAATTTATTCTTTTGATGTAATCACATCGTAACCGTGTTTTCCACGCCATAATTGCCTGTTCGTAGTCGCATTTAACAAAATGCATTTTCAAAGCAACCTTGAACGAAACAAGTTAGGTATTATCAATGAAAGGTCTTAGAGTCAGTGCTAATCAGATTTCATTGCGACATATCGACTGCGTTTGCCAATGACCCAATACTTTGATTACGTCATAAAATTGTTCTGCTATTATTGTGGAATAATGTGTCACTAACACTTGTCCTATGATCTCAGAAAATTAATTCTGAAAATATTATATTAATTATTTGCTTTTACTTGTAAATCGTTTCCCATACAAATTTTGACCTTCTCACATCTATAAAAATGATTTCTAGAGAATGTCGGTGATTGCTGTTTCTAAATTGTTTATTTTATCTATGTTATGATTCAAGCGGAACTCTTTGTAAATATTAAGGTAAAATTCAAATGGAGAGGAGCTTGAAAAAGGAGAGGAAATCAAAATTGTTTTTATTGACGAAAGCAGAAATTAACAGTACTCCGAAAGTTGATAGTAAAACAATCTTTTTTCAATTACTGGCAAAATTATTTAAAAAATAAAAACGGTGTTTGTTTTTAAGTAATTACTCTGGGGTAAGATTAGAGTTAAACCGAATAATATTGATCGACGTTTCCTGTAGCTCCATCTGATCGGGAGATAAATGACCAGTGAAGTCCATAAGGCTAAATGTATTATGCCATATTGTAAATGTATCATACCATACTGTGTTCCTATGCACAATCCATTAAATTTCTCCATATTTGTTTGATCCCTTATACCTACCCCTTCGGGGCAACAACTGTCGTCTTCGATTCATTTTTCATCAGTCGTTGTAGTCACTTCTATCAGATAGAGAGCCAATACTCAGTGGACCTCTTAAACGTGAGTGCACAATAACCAGCTTTGCATAATTCAGAAGGCTTATGGCCTGCTTAATCAACTCGATTGATTTGGACCATAAAACCAATGTTTGCAAATGTAACCTGAAACATGGTTCAGGAACCATGCTCATCAGAAATCGAGTTAAACTAACGAATGTCAAATTATATAGAAAAGATTAAACAATATGTTAAATGATTCCTGAATATGTCGAGAATTTTCTTATCGTAATTTATTTGATACAATAAATTTCAAGATCACAAACTTGAAGATATTCGGTGACTGTATATATTTGTCTGAAGGAGATATGTTATATTTCCATCAGCAAGATACAAGCTATGCCATTGTTCGATTAATCAAGGTGCTGCAGTTCTTTTTTAAGGCTAAAATGTACGAAATCAAACAATTCTTTCAAAACACTGTTTATCAAATGTGATGATCGCAATAATCGTAAATTCTTTCATGTTCATTGGCTGGAGAAGGTTAAATCAAAGGCTAATAAAAGGAAGCTGATTTCTCGACATAGGGCGTCAACAACTGTCGATATCCCTCATTATTATAAATCTTTTACTATATCAGAAGCTGTAGCGGAATTGGCAGTCATTGATGTAGCCCGGATTTCTTTTCATCGAATAATAACCTGACTATTTTTGAACGCACTTGTGTTTAGATACACATATCTAGCCTCTGCTTTGGGTTGAGCTAGGACATCGTGTGTGGGAATAAGTATCTCGTGGTATAAAATGACGCTCATTTACAGTCAGTTATCAAAATTAAGATAAAGGCTGATAACTGGGTGGATCTGCAAAGTATGACTACTTCAGTGTGGACTCTTTCACTGGTAAAAAGAAATTCATATTACATAGAGTCTGTCATTGCCGATGCCTGATGCTATATGCTTTGAATTCTTGCCGAATTATTCATACAGATGAATACGTCTTTTATCGACGTTCAAACGCTCTTTGCTGACTGTCAGAAAAAGATGATGATCGGTTCTTCGTATCATTACAGACTATGGACATTGTTACACGTTACACGTCGCATGCGTCACATTTCGTAAGGAAAAAAAATTGCCCCATTGTCACTAACAATAAAAATTTGTGCTAAAACCTTTCATCGTATTTGGGTCCATGTACACAGCAGTTTCTATGAACTCAAAAGCTTAAGTTAATTTATCTCAAAGGATGCTATCCTTTTCACTGCTTAAGCAAGCCAGTATTATGAAAATCAATGTCTTTAGTAGCAACGCATTTCATTATCAACATTAATAAGTTGCTTTCCAAAGTCTGAAAGAAAGGCTACATCCACCTACCTTTCTTGCATTTATCCCATCATATTTCATTTTAAATGACAAGGATGCAAATGAGATCTTGATAGTGACAATTTTAAATAAAACAGATTTCTCAACAAGTGACCTAGCGAAATGGCATGGATGACAATATCGATAACTTGTTCATCTATGCCATTTATAATAGCAGGCCTAGGAGGCGACCAAAATCACCCCCAACCCCCCATGTATAAATATTTTTTTATATAGATCAGGATGAAATAGTTTGTTGTGATATCTAGAAATCAGCATTGATTCAATTTTACTGAGATGAAAATTTGACTAGCCATTTTTGAGAACACTTTTGAATATTATCAAGATATTGTTTAGAATTTTAACTCGCCTGTAAGTCTCCAATCAGACTATCCACCGGTACTGGCCATTCTTTCTTATGTGTTCCAAAAATAATTTTAGAACTAGCCTATAAGTCTTCCGAAAACTCCAATAAAACGTGGTTTATTACGAAATCACATTAAAGTGTCACAACTTATCAAATACCCTACTGATGCCACAGATGCCAATTATAACTTCATTGACATCATCTAATGGTTTACAACATGTATAATAAGTATGTAGAAATTGACTGACATTCGAATCACCCGGTAGTAATCTAGACTAAAACTGGGAGACAACATTATTACACAATAAAGAACTTTAAATGGTGATCTATGTACAATTCTTTCAAGCACATTTCCAATGAAACAAAGTAAACATATCGATCAACAGTTTTATATCACTTTTTCTTCGACGTGGTTCTTACATTTGCCAGTTTCCATTGTGACGTAAATTTAGAAATATTCAGTGAATAGTTGTATAAATTAGCGAGCGGTTCACGAAACTGGTCAGCTGATTCCTTCAAAGAGTTTTAGGCTTACGAGCTCTGGGCCTGAAAAATTGTTTGGTTGAAGATTTAAAAGTGTTATCATGCATATTTAATTTGCATTGTTTGTTAGGTTTTGTTAATTAGTCGCAGTGAGTACCTAACATTATATTTTATAGCTGACCTTGTCCAAAATCAGGTTCATTGTCTACCTGACAAGAATCATTGTTTTTGTTATTATTTTATTCTGTAAACAACTAATACATAGTTTATATTTCTCTCTGAGTGTAAGATGAATATTAAGATTATTATCTTAGTCTGAGGCAAGGACATTATGTTATATTCTTCTGCATAATTTTAGTAACAGTCCTTCTAACCATAACGTAGATTGTTAGAGAAATTAACTTTTGGCCCTTCTCTTGGATTATTCTTTTGCCTCTAACTTTTTATATAATATTTACTGGAAACATTATTTATTAGTACTGCAAGATCTAGAAGCAGAATCAGTTTTATCGTTGTGTTCAGTATTTTATTTGGGCAACAATTATTTACTCCAAATTATTATTCTCTGAAATAATACTCTTGGACAGAGACATTGATTTGGAATTGTATTGAATTCAAAACTGGACTTCTTGGATTATATTATTGTGATTCATCAAAAGACTATTGGTATATCATTATATTTCAGGCCATTAGTATTAGTATATTCGAGATTACAGGCCACTACAGATACGTCAACACCATCAGCGTTGCATCTTATTTGAATTATTACAAAAGTTTATTTAGAAATGTATTCATTAAGACCGATGGTGATAAAACGTTTCGAATTATTTGGGATTTAATTCGTAATACTGTAAGTTCTTTTTAAATTTTCACTTTTCATTCTAGGGAAATAAATTATTTGTTGAATATTACAAGGCTTGTTGGTTTTTTGCTCTTTTCTATTACTGAGTTGAAAACCATAGAGTCGTAATAAAATCATTTTGGTTACTTCATCAAATGGCATCAGTGGCAATTAAAATATATTCATCTCACACATGTCATCAACAAGGGATTGTGATGAAAAATAATTGCGAAAAGCTTTTCTTGTTCTCCTCCTATAATTGGGAAGTATCCGTGCGATTTTGCTTGTTTGTTCAGCAAAGAGTCCGCTACAGTACTCGGATGTAGCCCGATTTTCTTGATCATTGTTTGCTTTCTTTTTTTGTGCCTAACGCTTGCAGGATCTAATTAGTCTATGAAATGGTGTGGATATACAGACGTGGTCTTTGTACGTAATTGTTTCAATTTTCAAAGGGATAGCAACTGAGGCAGCATCAAGAAATAATTTAATGATAGTGTCAGAATACTACTCAATATTGTCAGAAGTAATTTTTTCCCAATCGGGTTTGGTCAGCTACTGGTGTTAACTGTCATAATCTATGTCAGTATACTTCCAGATACGTCTGGTAGGTATGTACATTGCATTTGGGGAAAGGGAGTAAAGCACTGACGTTACAGTGAATATTATTTGGAGAGAAGTTAGCAGCTACTACACAAAGTATGTTGGAGATGACGAACGAAACTTGATTAAGATCAAAGCTGATGGCAGAGGTTCTAGTGAAATGCCTTGGCCTATCTATCAGCTGACTGAAAGATAGTAAACATTTAATTTTAAGCACGTTTTGATTAGATAAGTAGATACGATTCTGTTTAAAATCACAAGTTGCAATAATGTCATTGCTATTTCTATAACAGCATTTTCGATTAAATATTAGATGAGATCCTATAAAATTATGCAACCGATATAAAATTCCATACAGGATTGATTTAGAGTTTCGCTCCATGAGCATTCACAGTCCTTAATTTCAAAATCGTCTCTTTAATCTCAGAATGTATGTTCCTTTCTATGCACAACTCCTTCCCCATGACTTGCTCGATCATTTCTGTCAGGTTCCTTGTATCCTTCCAGCAGCATATATTCATTGTTTGTAATGTCACTAAGATGACTGAATAATGGTATTGCCATTCCATATATCTTGATTAGGTACTTCATATCACCAAGGCTAAACAAATAGGTATGACTATTTATCCCCATTGAGAACTCGTGCCAGTATGTCATTAGCTGTTAAGGTCAAAATCCAAATAATTAAGGACCGAAAACAGTTGTATACATGCTAGCAGTTTGGTCCCCAAGTGACACGTGCGGATGTTGAGAAAAACAACAAGAAAATCCTGTTACTGGCAGACAAGCTTCGAATGATATATTCATTCTGATATTATAGAAAACATGTACACGACGCGTTCAGAACCAGACAGTAAATCGCCGAATGAAATTTGAATTGCTAGGCAGCAATTCGGAAATGAAGTGCTGACCTGATGATAACTGATTTCTACGGAAAATGAACCGAATGATCCATGGTTAATGGTTTTAAGTATTTGACACACATTAAACGCTAAAAATGTTGATTTTAAGTACAACACGTGATACAAAAAATCTACAAATAAATGAAATATAGGTGCTGCTTAAACCACTCATAATAATTTCACAATGTTTCGTGTTTGTCCTGTTACAAATATGCATTTCATCAGTAGTTGATCATCTGTGAGATTTAATTGTTCGTGTAATGGAAACACGTATACTATATGAACTAAATATAAACATAATGTTTAAATTGTATGATAGAATTTTGGAGGAAAATAGGTTGTGGTGTATCACTAGATAGCCTATCTGTTATTTAAACAACGATCACGAATCAATCTTTTGAATGGTTCACAAATAAGAACTACGAGTTTTAATTATATTTAATCAATAAAAATGAGCATTAATTATGATACCATAATAAGAATTATATCAGTATCAACCAAGTAATTATCACAACAAGTATATAGTGAAACTAAATGATACACAAATACTCAGAAAGGTCAAGTAGTTAATTGCATATAAAATAAGTTTTTGACAGGATTGGTATGAATCATCATTAAGCGATTTCAGTTTGAGATTGAATATTACTCTAGACAATTGTAGTATGTTGGCATGACTCCATAAAATGTACCATATGACACAGAAAATCAGTGTCCAGGACAGCCATTAAAGCGCCTTATCATCTACGATTTCAAAACGATGGCCTTGAACGACTCAGAGACGCCTGCGTCAACAATGGAACCCCAGTATCATGGTTGCTCGTACTATGACATAATTCCTTGTCCTATTCTACAAATCTTCAAATGATATATAACATATCTATCTAATGCATTCAAGTATAATGCGTCAAAATATTGAACTAACAGTCGGCAAAATTCTATCTAAATGTACAACTGACACAATGATTCAATAGCTCTATCTCACTATATAGCATATATAAACTCCTTTGATCCTTTTCAAAACCACTTTGAATAAAACGTGTAATATCAAAGATAGAAATAACATACTATGAGTAAGTTAAATTAGGTGTGAAAACTACTTATCTACTATAAATAAGAAACTTATCGGCACTCCATGCCGTCTGCATCTTCGTCTTTCCTGTCCTCAATTATAATTGTATGGACTCGGGTCACTCTTAATAGCTATCTTGTCTTTGGACCTCTCTATGATCGAAGCTTTCCATACGGTGATCTTATTGGATTTCACAATCTTTCGAGCCTCATACATTATAGTGTTACGTATATGTAACTTAATTGCTTGTGTGTTAGTTTTACATTCTCTTTAATTTTATTTTTATTTCCATGGCTGACGTGACAGCTGACATATAATGTTACTACGTCGCTCGAAAGGAAGTGATCACGTGACCTATCAGGTGATCCGTTTTGCGTTTCAGTTAAGGGTTAAAACTGACGTATCATAGTGATTTTTGGTCAGTCATAATTCATACCTTCTGGCTCAACTGCATTATTTTTGTTGTTGCCAGCTTGCTTTAAGTTTTTCTATTTTTCGGAATTAATAATTTATTTACCCTAGAAGTATTAGTGCTCTAGAATTCTTGGACAAAGACATTTACTGAAAATTATTCTTAATTCTAAAGCCGGAATGTTATTCTTGGTGATTCAATAAGGAACTGTTGACACGACAACACAAAACAGGTTATCGAAGACGTCATCGCCTTCCATCTTGGAACTTCATCGGGATTCGAACTTTGATTCACTTAGAACTTTTTAGTGATAGGACTTATATTTTTAATTATTGGATTAATTTTTGGATTTGATTCATAAACCGTAAGTCCTTTTTCATATTTTTACCTTGTTTGCTAGGGAAATAAATTATTTTGTTAAATTTTACAAAGCTTGTTGGCTTCACTCTTTTCTTTGTTACTTTTGTACGAGCCTAGACACGTAACAATAGTGTTGTTCCTACGGGTCTGATCGTAATTTATGTAGGTCGCTTTCCAATATCTGATTTTCCTTCAGTGACTTGAGGGCCTTAAATGTTTGACTTTGGCATGGTATGTTGCGAATTTGCAAATATTTGCCGTGTTTTTCAGGACGTGTTGCTTCCATGACGATGAGATTCGGCAATGTCTCTCTCTCTGTCAGAAAATATTTAAATCATTTGCCATTGACAACACTATTTTATGAGAGTTCTCTGCTGGCATCACTAGCACTTCATTGATTGTAGCAGTTGTAATGATCAAAATAGTTGATTTAGTTCTTCAGTTTTTGTTTTGCCTTGAACCATTGGTGTTGTTACTTAAGTTTTCAAACTTGAGATCTTAGTTCAGCAGTGGCGGCCCTGACCTACTGGTTAATAATACCCTTGAATAATTAACAGTTCTATGTGAAGGTGATGGTAAAAGCCGAGGTCAATACTGCAACACTGATTCCATGAATGATCTAGGTGAATGCAAATATTTTCTGTCAATAGAGGTATTTGGTTCACTCATTGGATTGAGAACATATTACTTGACATGTTAATCTTCAACATTAGGAACAACACAAATGCACAGTGATAGCGCAGACGCACAAGGAAATCGCACACGCATAGGAATAACGCACACGCACGGGGCTATGATATTGCACGAGCTGATGTGCTCAATTAGGCAACAACATGCCACACTAAATTGTAGGAAAACACAATCAGACCTAAACATAATCAAACGTGTTCAATTCAATTCATTTCATGATCGATAACACGATCAATTAGATCATAATACAATTTACAACAAAGCACAAACTTCGTGCGCAAAATGTTAATGCAGATATATGCACTTTGCAACAGAGAAAAGAAAGCAGGTAATGAAATATAAAGAAGTTCAGTAACTCACACATGTATAAGTCGCTACCGAGAATGTTATTCACGCATGAAAATACTCAAAGTGGTGCAATTTCCACAATAAGGATAAAAAACGTATGAATTATCGATTTTTGATCAATCATTTATGATTTTTGACAGCATGAACTATTTTATCATTCTACCGAAACCTATTAAATTATAACAGTGTGTATTGCACACAATACCTTTGTTAAGGGGTCTACATATAAGATAAAAGAAAAGTTCTTAAACTTATCTTCCAGCTTCATCTAAAGTTATCTTCGCCCGATAAATGTTATTTCAACTCATCGTTGAAATCGCTTTTGAGAGAAAGAGGTTATTAATCCGATTTAATATTATTGTCTGCCAATAGGGGAGAAACACTTATTTAACAATCCCTTAAGTTGTGAAGTAGCCAAAGTATAACGTGACTATATATAATTATGGCTGCGGGAAGATAGGTTGATTATAATGGTATACATGTAGGTCGTCAAAGTGAAATCATCTCCTTATCAGAATCAGTATGTATATTATCAAAAGGTAGAACATCATTATATGTCTAAGTCTACGTATATTTGTGGTTGTATAATGCCACCAATTAGCACTACATTATTTTACAGTATTACTTTCGACATTGTTTCGTTAATTCCTAAGTGATCATTACGAGGTGCCATTAGGGTACAACTGCGGTCATATCTTGATTGTAGTACAGATTTAGTCATTGCGTGTTCGGTGTTCTCTGGTTTAATTTCAGACCAAAATTAAAGAAGATGCAATCAGTCTATTAAATCGCAAAATACTTTCGCAGCAAGTAAAACGTGCCCAGAGTTTGGATTAACTTCGATTAAATAGTCGGCAATGATATTTGCTTTCCTGATGAAATTGCATGTCATATTGAAAAGCACAATCCATCCATCTATTCAAACTGCACTCTATCTATAAATCAATCTCTGTATGGCGTTTTGAATAATTCTATACATATAACTCGTGTTTCTCTAGGTAACCATTGTACTGTTGTTACAGAATGAGTTAACTTCAGAAGCTGTAGCTCAAAAGAATATGAGTAATTATCAATAATTCATTTTTATAGTATATTTTGCCATGGAGTAGTCAAAACCTAAACCCGGGTGATCGTGTCCTTGAGAAAGGTTTACAACGCTCTGCAATTCGACAAAATACAACACACCTCAGTACCAAACTCTGTAATAAAGTACACTGCAATACGATACAATACAATACAATGTAATATGAAACAACGTGATACAATATTATACAATGCAATACAATTCAATATAATGCATAGAACTCAACGCAATAAAACACAATAGAACACGACACAACAACGAAGCTTGAGCGTCTGATCAAGCTCATTGGTACAATCATAACACAATAGCTTCAGGGGAGTCCAGCACGATAGCATTCTGTTGCATTTGTGATGTCAAATGTCAAATTACGAACCCTTAATAGAACAATTGTTTTCCTCTGGGATGAAATTAACCATGCTACTTTCAATGTTACCTAAAACAAATTTGCACTCAACTCTTGCCTGTTCCAGTTGCATAAGATTTGTTTCCATCTGATACCGGAGAGCATTAGATGGAGCTCCTTTGCCACAGAATCCATACTCTCAGCAGTAAATACTGATGCAAAGGAGACAGCCCATTTCGTGCTAACAACGATATGCTTATTTATATTTACATCATGTATTATCCATCTTTGAGTGATATTTTTAGCGATAGAGGCCATGACTGTACCTCCAGAAAGAAATTTGCTATTCGATTCTTTGAGTAACGTTTTTCAGCTACAAATGTCATGGTTGCACTTCCAGAAAGAAATTTACGAAACATGAGTTGCTGTTTTTTTTAATATTTTATTTAAAACATATTTAATTGGTGTTAAGACTTACAAGAGGGAAGAAGTATGTAATTTTCAAAATCGTAGCATACGTAATCAACATGTAGTCGGATAGATAATACGATGAATGAAATAATGTCAGACTGTTGAAAGCTTGTTTAATAATGTGAACGTCATCTGTTTGCATCCTTTCGTTTTTTCTTCCACATAAAATGTCACAATTCGTTACTAAATTATGTACTTGATATAAACAGCTGTAGAATATATTCATAATTTAATGTAATTTTTGTCTCATATATTCTTTGCAGTCTATATGCACGATTTGAAATCAAGGTCTCCTTTCATTAGGCTTGTGTTTCTCTCAGTGATCAAGATGTTAATGTTAGATAAAAATGAACTATCTTCAACACAGCGTTTATTGTAAACAGGTTAACGGTTAGAAAAATTAAAACTAGAACGTTCGTTTAATTGATGTACATTTTAACAGTAAATGTAATTACTGTAGAGACATGCTGCTGTAACCTCCGAACAACAGAACATATCTACAGGTACTTTCGTACCACATATAATTGAGTGAAAAGTCTTATATTCCGTCTTCCTATACTAAGTGAGGTCATCATTGATTTGATGATAAGGAAACGGAAATCGGCTGTTATTTAATTAGCCCGCTGTTATATATCACCGACATCAGCAAACAGACTGTAAATAAACTTTGTATAGTTCCATGTTGCTCATAATTTTGTTTCACATAAGCATCTTCCAACACATAAACTACGATCGTGATTTGTTGACGTCATGGTCAACATCTTTAATGTTTTATTTAGTTGCGTTATAAATCAGGTAACCTTTTGGAGACACCGTCGAACAATTCATAAACGGCGGTTGCATCAAACCAAAATCCATTACTGTATATCACCAAGCGCGAAAACCAATCATGAATGTAACATTAAGGATCACTTTACAATGCATATAAATAAAACCAGAAAAAAGTAAGAACAAGATTTGCATTCTGAACAGTACTAGATGCTTATTTTCTTTCTCCAGTCCTGTCAGTGTAAATCAGTAGTTTTCATTCTCTGTATCCTTACACTCATTCGATGTACGATTGACCTTCGCAGATATTGAATAATTTAAATGTAGAGGATAGGTTTTAATTTGTTTGTATTATTCTATAGCTAATTCTGAAGACACCACTAAAAGCCTATATGTAAATGGCTAAGCTGCAATGCAAAACAAAATACATAAAATGCTACAAACAGGTATTTGTAAACAGCAGAAATCTTTCAAACTATGCAACGAAAACTGCTTGCATGACAAACCTACTGGAGTTTCTTTTGTAAACAAGCATGATGAACTTGTCATGAAGTAATTCAACATATCAAACAATGATAGGTGTTGACTATCAGATTTATTTAGATTATCTAACCGATGTGTTATTATGTTAAGATTGTCTTTTCCTTTCTTTTCGTTCATTTTATGGTGTATGTATGAAACATCCTCGTCTTAGACGCTCTTCTAGGAGGTGCATTAAATTGTCAAAGTATTTTTGTAACTAAACAATTTAATCTCATTGTCATGTTAACTTTATCATTGTTGATAGGGCCAGATGCAAACAACGTCTTTGGGGCTGTATACAACACCTACACAGAAATCTTTATAATCTTTATTCGCAAGACTGACACAATCTTGAAATATGCACCGTAGTTAGAAACCAAACAAAACAGAACAAACAACCCTGGCAGAAATATTAGTCACAAAATGCACCGTAGTTAGAGATCAAACAAAACAGAAGAAACAACCTGCTCTGCAAAATTAGTCACAAAACAATCACCCAAAGCTAAACCTACGTCTAAATCAACACCCTACAAAAATCTACTCAACCCTGTGCTTTGTTTTAGTTTGTATCGTCCAGTTTATGCGCTGCGTGAATGCATTGATTAGTTATCGTGACGCACTGTACCGGACCTGTGTTTGCGTTCATTTCTCTAAATGTGGTAGATTTGACGGAGGTTTAGGGTCATTATTTGTGACTGATTTTGCTAACCAGTTTATTTTGTTTTCTTTGATCTAAGACAGCGGTACATGTTTCCGTATGTGTTGCAAACGTGTTGCATAGAAATGTAGAGCAATTGTTTATATCTCGTCCTACCAACAATGATGTAGTTAATATAACAATGTCAGTTGTTTAGATCTCGCCCTACCAATGATGATGTCATTTAACAATGTCAGTTGTTTAGATCTCGCCCTATCAATGATGATGTAGTTTACATAACAATGTCTGGTGTTTATATCTCGTCCTACCAATGATGATGTAGTTTACATAACAATGTCTGGTGTTTATACCTCGTCCTACAAATGATGATGTAGTTTACATAACAATGTCAGTTACTTAACGTATAAAACTATTTTTGAAAACATAATGTACCTATCAAATGAGTATCCATGCCGAATATTCGAAAGCGCTACAAGGAATAAAGTATGGATATATTTCTGATTTCCTGTTGAAAGAAAACAAATATTCTATATATGGTCTGATATGCGGTCCTATGTACCTTCCTCCTGTATTTTAATAGAGATGTTAATAAATTTAATGGTATAGGTTTCGAAATATGTAATTAATTAAATTAGTTTTTATAAAAGTATATTCACCTTACATATGTTTGTGTCTAGGTGACCAAACTAATTTAATGAAAGGAAAACCATCTGCAAAATACATACTAATATCATAATCGCAGCTTCATAGCTATGTAACATTACGACGCTATTTTGAAATCACTGTATTAAAACACCATCACCAAGAAGACATTTTTTTAAACAAATGCAGCTTTGGCTACAAATACTCTAGTAGAACAACGGATAGGAGCTTTTCAACGCGTTACATGAATGTTATCAATTCATTTAATTAATAGCTTGTGTGATGATATCATACGACCAAAAGGTCCTAAAAATGCATTCATGTAAGTGTCACTTAACTCCGGGAGAAGCCAAACGTTTGTGAACACTCGCAGTTGCTATAACTGTTCATCTGTATCCGGTCATGGATTTGACTTCTCATGAACTTCTTAAATATGACCATGTGGGACGGGAAAATGTTTTAATGCTTTTCTATTGATGTTACCAAACTCCATTTAAAGACAGAGATTCTTGGAAAACTTGTAATGGTGCAACTATTTTTCAATGTTGAAGACGCTTATTTAATGCTCTATTTTCAGATACATAGTGCTGACTTCAGATTTTCTCAGGGATTGAAACATACAACTCTATCGTTTCTATAAAACCAAAAAGTCGAAATTTTGACTTCCAGGAGAAATTAAAGTTGTTTTGTCAGTCTTCCAGTATGAGTCTATCTTTTTAAGTAGAACGTTTAAAAAGTGTCCGGTGACATAATTATGTAAATTGTAGACTTAAGAAGTCTGCAAAGTGCACTTATTGTAATGAAAGTGTCAAATTTTTAATTTTATTACAACTATTTGGAAGCAAAGTTTTATAGCAGATTGAAATGGTCAAAAGTAATTGAAAGTCTGTTTATACAAGCTAATAAAGCTTAACTTCCAGTCAAGAAATTAATACGAAAACTCGGATCTCCATCACCTAACATTATTTGCAAATTATTTGATGTTCGTGTTAAGCCCATTCGCCTCTGTTCATCAGAGATTTGAGGATACGCGAACACTATATCTGCCGAGAAACTCCATTAAAAGTTTTGTAAAAGTTAATTGTCGCTTGGAAGACAATCGTCAAACATGGGAGTTCTTGCTGAATGTTGAAATTATAATATCCATATTGACTATATTAGACGATGCTAAAAGCACTAGATAATAGCGAGGGAATAACTCGAGCAACTTATATTAGACAGCCACTTTTTAAAAATGGTAGTTTTTTGTGTGTGGTTATTACATGATACTGGCGATGTTGATTTATATATTGTGCAATTTAGACAACCGTTAACGGAATGCAACTTGCATGAATGGCATTAAGAAATAAATTAATCAACCAGAATTGTAAGGCTTATGACAGGATTATAGAATGTGAAATATACCTATATGTTGTTGAAAATTAACGAAATAAGACGGCTTTGCACTCTTTAGATTAGGAGAACTTCCACTTCAAATAGTTACAGGTAGACAGGTAGACAAAACAAATGTCGACAGTGTACGTCGATTGTGTTATTTATGTGATAGCTAGAAAATTGAAGATTAATTCCAATTTTATTATAATTATACATTTTCTTTATTGTACAATTTTGTACGTTAAGTCAGTGGCCTTATTCGAAACCAATAAAACAGTTTCAAGGTTCTAACTATGAAAAAAGCGTGATATGACTTTAGATTTTAAGCAATTAAAAATATATTTAAATCATATAAGTCTCATCCTTTAATGTTTGTAGTTTATTCAAAACTTTCTCAAATGTGTATCACTAATTTTCATATATTTTAATTTTAATACAGCAACAAAAATTGGCATAACATTTCGTGTTTGGAAACTACATTTGTCTCAAAAAATATTTACTGTTTTTAATGTATCATCATCTTGAAAACAATTAGCTTCCCTGAAAATGCTCAGAAATAAATTACTCAAAAATTGTTTTCTGACATGAAAGGAATATTCTGTGCTATCAGTGCAAAGATGCATTTATTATGACATGCTTGTTACTAAAGTGTCACTTTATGATCATTAATACTTAGTTCAATTGACTTAAAGGAACTGTTGCGTGTATAATATATATATATATATATATATATATATATATATGGCAGGAGCATATATATATATATATATATATATATATATGCAATTCTAATAGAAAGTGAAATTCAGCGTCAATATCTCAGATATAGCAGTATATTTAAATCCTCAATCGATGAGCACTGCTTTGATATTGATATATGCATGAATTCACAAGATGTGTATAAACCGTCAATACGGCGTTTGATAGGGATTTTTGTTTACAAACGTACTGACGAATAGCAAAGTTATTTCATAAATATCAGGTGATAATGCATTTAATTAACGGTAACAATGTATCTGATTTTGTAAGACAACATCAGACATATGATTTTCAAGCTCCTTGTAGTAAACTGTTAGTGTCCACATTTTGTCCCAACAAAATATACCCAAAGTAAGTTAAACATATGAGAGACATTGCAGCGGTGCTGGGCTAAATATATATGCATCTTGTTGGTATTATTATCTAAGGAGAAAACATTCCAAGATATATAAATTCATCCACCATCTCATCTCTTTTTTCTTTATTTTGAACATATACTGCATTCCTAATTAAACATTTGTTTGTGGTTTTGACGCGGCAGTTTTAATTTTACTCTGATTTTGTTTAAATCGTATAAAGTTACATTTTAGTCATCTTCAAAGTTAATTCGAAATAGAAAAGTGCAAAGGAAAAGTGAAGATGAAAGGCAAGACTTCTAATGGAGAAGACAAGCATGCATTTAAGGGTTCAGCTGCTAACTTTACTTTGTTGATGAGTTTCACAAAATGAATTATGATCTTTATTTATCTGCTTTCTTTCTTAATTCACATAGTTCAGTGTCTGCTAGCGAGAGCTCATATTTTGTTGCAAATCAATAACCCTTCTCCAATTTCTTTCCATCTTTTGTCATCCTTAGAAATGCGTTCTTTAGTTCTTATACGAAGCGTCCACTTGCCATCGTCACCTGATATACACACATTGATAGAGGATGCCCCCGTATAGGTACAAACTCCTAACTGAACAGTTTAAGACAAGAAACAGTAAGTAAATGGTGACATATTGTAAGTTAGTGTATAATATCACTGTAGCTAGACAGATTCCAAGAGATCCTTACTTGGAATAATATTTGATGAAAAGTACTTTCCAAGCAGTCGTCTAGATATATTTTTACTTATTTCTATGGGGCAGAAGGAACACAAAGTTTATTTGATAAAACACATTTCATTTATCTGGTCTGTTTTATGTGCTGGTGATGTCTAATTGGCGCATTCGTTCGTTTATATACTTTAATAACACATTTAATAACACATTTATGGAAAAATGTTTCTATGAGCATCTTTGGACCAGAACAATAACGGCTTTCAAATGTTACAACCATCTCCAAATGTTATCATCAAATGCATCATTGTCGATATCATCTGAATCATCTGAATCACAATCATCGTTAACATTAATTTTATTTGTAATTTATTCTCTTTAGCATTGATTATGCATATAATTTTAGACTGAAGGTATTGGCAGAAGCCAGCATGAGATAGATGTATTGAGGAGACCTAATGATGCAAGTACGGAATGGGATATGTGTGTTTTGTGGAGACCCAAAGATACAGTAGCAGAAATGTTATATAGCCATTTTCAAGTCGTTACTTCAAAAATTACACAATCGTTCTTAACCAAGCTGAAGTCATAGGACATTTACATGAAATTATTTTAACATTCCTCTAATCCAGAAAGAGAGTAGGGTAGATACAGTAAAACGAAACTTACCAATGTTAATTGAAATTTCAAATAGTTTCTCCCTCTTAAAGCTCATAATTTTCCCATAAAACATCGATGGATTTTGCATTCAGAATAAAAGATGTAAACTTTTAAGGACAAAAAGTCCACCCTATATGTTTAGATGTAAATAAAACGTAATTCACAGCAGATTCGCTTGTAAATCTATTTACCTGTAGAAGGACGTGATCCCATTTCGTTTTAAGCTTAACGTTCTCTGCACAGTCCGTTCCTTATTATACAAACTTAAGTTAAATGAAGTATATAATCTCCTAAAAATGTCCTGAATTTATTTGTCAGCTCGGGTTAAAAATACTTTTCAAAACAATCATGTCACAGATTGTTACTGATATCATTATGACCATGCGCTGATTAACTACGTCTTAAAATAGGTCTGGGGCATATTTGTTCTCCGTCGTTTTTCTAAGGTAACATTGTCCCAATGATTCTGCCTTTAATGTGTTCTTTACGTTAATATCTGCATGGTTTTTAGGCTTTGTAAAGAGCATTTAAACGACATATTTATTTTACCTTTGCCTACAAGTCATGATCCCTTTCTTTAAGCAGGCAATGGGAGTTGGTAAAGAGGAACTTGGAGAAAGGAATGAGTGCCAAGAGCCATAAGATCTGCAGCATTGTGTTATCTTTCTATTAGACATTTACAAATGTATTTGGCCTAGTGATTAGAGCGTCCGCCTCTGATGCTGGAGGTCGCGGGTTAGAACCCTGCCGAGTCATACCAGAGACTTATAATAAATGGTACTAACAGCTGCCTCGCTAGGCGCTCAGCATTAAGAGGTTAGTGTTAGGACTGGTCGGCCTGGTATCAGGATAATGTGACTGGGTGGGACATCATGCTACATGTCTGCGGCATGTTGTCCCAGTGTTAGACATCACTCTAAACTGCCAAACTGCATACATCGTAGCGATATGACAGAAAAATTGTTAAAACTACGTTAAAAATTCTTATCACACACATACACGCAGAGATACAAATGTATTTAGAATATTAAAACAATTATTATAGCCATTTTAAAGGGTACATTCCTCTTTTTGGCAGTAGTAAACATCTGATTATTCAAAACTTTCAACTAAATTCGCGAAACACTTACAAAGTGGAGACAGAAATTGAATCAATTACATCTGAAATTCATATTCATTGACGCACAAAGCGTACATGATGACTTGTGCTAAATTTTGGTTCAATAATGTTCCAAAGCATGTGTTGATTCACTGATCGAATACAAGTTTATAAGGCCATTTCTTTGACAGCCTACAGAATAAAATTTAATTTCAGTTGTTTATTCCTACACGATGTGTGTATATCAGTATTTGTTGATATACTCGGTAAAATACATTTCATTCAATATTCCTCAAAAATCAACGCCGTGACAATGTATGTGCAGGAAAATATCCGCCGTATTTATTCGAAAGCTTAATATCTGATAGCCATGAGCTATCGTTTGACAGCAACACGACACAAGGTAATCATTGAAAACTAATGAACCCTAATCTGCCATTTAACTGTACCTTTTGTAGTTGTGTAGCGGTCCGTTTTTGCATAGTCTAACCATAACCATACAGAGTTAATAGCCACTACTACGCTATATGAGAGACATGATTTTATCACCTTCATTCCTCTTTGTTCTTAATTCGTAAATTCGTTCAAACAAGGTATCATCTTGCTTAAACAAGATAGTATTTTTCCTTAAATAAGGCCATATAATATTGCAGTTTAACAAGATATTAGTTTGTTTATGCGAAATAACATTTGTTGAAAAACAATAATTGTACCTTTTGTAGTCGTGTAGCGGTCCATTTTTGCATGGCCAAACCAAATATATCACTGCCACTGAAATGTAAATATGAAGAGCAGTCCTGTGTCTATAAATTCTCTTATAGTGGAAAATTGATACTAGATTAAAAAAAGTTTAAAAACCACACATATATCTGACTTGATCGCTTCCACAGTAAAAGGACAATTAAATGCTAATCCCCTAGTTATATTTCTGGATTCATTTAAATACAGGTACTGGAAAAAAAAAGATCAGTCACCATGCATATTTATCAGCAGAGATCAGATCAGAATAAGGTTTTCATAGCAGTTCATCACGGAATGTAATTTAATAGAGAACAAAATAATAATCTTTATATCCATTTCTATATCTTAAACACTTTTTAGTGGAACGATGACAACAATTTTGCATTGCCAGCTTTTGGGAAGGGGGTGTAAGAAAGCTAATTAATAAATTGTAATTAGTAACTTCTACAAAATTTCAAAATGCATTGCAACCGGTAGCAAATATTAAGACTAAACCTTACAATTTTGTTCTTTCAATATTCTTCCTTTTAGTCATGTGTACATTGCCTACGCGGTTTTGTATGCGTTAACATTACTAATCCGTGAAATGAAAGAAACATTATTATTTTTCTTTGTAATAAAGTTCCTTTTTATAGCACACAACAGATGGTTTAGAAAAGAGTAGGGTTGTATAATTGTTTGTTCAAAACCATTTTTTCTGGCCTTTTGACTGCAAGTTCTCTTTAAGGCCTAACCCATCGTACATGTCCCTTTTGGGCCGTGACTTCTTAGATGATGCATAATTCTATATCTCCTTCTTAGAACTGACACTACTTCACGATTTCTGAACGTTGTTCAGAGTAATCAGCCTTGAAATACAAAAAACCCTGCTTATTGTATTGCTGAATGGATCCTTCTCTCATTGTCACGAGATTACTTTTGGACTGCATATACTGCTGTAGCTTTAATTCATTTAGTTATTTCAGTGTTTGTTCTTTATTTCATTTCAACATTGCTTGATCTTATACCTTCTGGGCAAGAATTCTTCATCACAGCATCCTACTAATATTTTGGAGACAAAATAGACGCATTTATCAAGACTTTAACAATACCAAATTATGTTATTCTGACTTTCCATTATGTGTGTTTTATCTGTTTTTAATATCGGGCAATATGAACGTAAAACTTTGATATCATTTGTGGAAATGTCCTGTCCCAAGAGTATGCAAAGTCCTTCTTTTCCTTGTAATTTTATTTCATATATGTTTGTTTGCCTGCTCTTATTCACTAAGGAAACGTTTGAGCTAGTGACGGATAATAGAATTTGGTAATCTTTATTTCTTTATGAATTCTGTAATTTACAATAAACGTTAAATACAGATCGTCAATAGGAAAGTGTAAAGCACGCTAACGCGATTCGTTGAGGTTTCACCTGAGCCGGTAGAGAAAACAATGCCTTTGATGCCATTTATCTTATATGGTATAACCTATCTTCGGAAGCAAAACTGTACACGTATAGCCCACGATAAGCTTCCAGATAACAGAAAATCAAGCATGGCAAATATTGGTAAAGTTAGGATTATATTGAGAAAGCTATTAAGAACCAGCATAATTTTTTCGTCTTCATTTAACAGCAAGTTTACACATTATTGGCTCTGTTCCACCTGAAAGGGGTAGTTAAGACTGCATGATTCAAACGAAATTTATTACTTTTCTAATTTACAGTTGTTAACCATAGTCTGACTCTTGTAAGGAAAATCAACACAGTTTTAAAGAAAGTAATTTTCAGCCCATATATTGGGCCAATTTAAGATTCTTAGATCGAGCTAATAGCAGTCTCGTTGGCGTATCACTTTGGTTGCATTCATTTACTTAAAATTTCCAAATTAATTTTAAAGTAAATCTTTGGTGCTTAGTAGTTGTACCCCCATCCAAATCCCCACACCCCAATAAAAGTCTCCAAATTGATCTCATCCCACCCCATTATGTATAGACGAATAATTGATCCCATTTGTTATAATTAAGTAAAAGTATGTTTTCACACTTTTCCACTAATAATATCAGATCTGATTCATATACTTCTACAAGCATAGGCTGAGTATAACATATGGTTGGAATTGTTTCTGTTGTCCATTCCGCTCTGTATATCTAATGTAGAGGTCTGATGTCTGGATGTGACAATTAGACATATCCCTTTCTGCATTCTTCTCAAGGATTCATTCGTTGCTTCAATGCACGTCTGTTAGAACTTACCTTTGTAAACACAATAAAACGTTTCAGCCAGTTTTGATGCAGTATCACGAGATATCTTGGTTATGGTTAGTCATCTTGATTTTTTTCTGATATTCCTCCATTTTCTTTCGCCTCTTCTTCGCTCTTCGAACATTTGATCATGATTGCTTCTACAAAATGTCCGTCTCTTGGGAGCAATGTCCATTTCCCACACCCCGAATCAGAATTGAAATTATGCGATTTTCATAACTGAAATAAGTAAAGGCAACCAGCCAACAAAGAGTTATGCTTAACTGCTCTTTGAAAGAATTTTTCAGTAACCCACATGGATTGTGCATTGTGTATAGTGTACCTTCCTCTAGTTATTATAGTGCAAATTCACTGTTCTACGGACACGAACGTTGCAAACTAATATATAAGTGTGTGTGTGTGTGTGTGTGTGTGTGTGTGTGTGTGTGTGTAAATAAATAGGTGGGTGTTAGCAAAGATAAATCTAATGCTGACTCTCGCTTCAAGAAAGTTTTACGCCTCATACATTTCTGAAAAATAATTTGTCTGATTTCCTCAGAATTTATTTTCCATCCAAAATATGTTCGTTTCCGATGAGAACTGGAATAATTAAATGCAGATATATCTGAGAATGTGGGGAATATAATCAAGATGACAGGAAGATAAAAGTTATTATGTAAGCGGGGCGAAAAACTGATGTTGGAGATACCTTGCAATTATCGATTCCTGGTAAGAGTAATTCGAAAGTTATTTGTACAATCTAATACGCTTATCTTGACATTATTTTATCCACATATAGATTAGCTTTTCTAAAATTTGGTAAGTTGTATGTGATACACAAACAGTGACGTCAGTGACAGGAAACGTGAAAACAAATGCCCGACTACTCACCTAATTCACAACAGCTGAGTAAACGTCCCTCTTTAAATTCTGCATTCATGACTAAACAGTCTACGATTGATCTTCCATTTCAGCATCAGAACACCATTCGGTTCCTCGGAGTGTATCAATTGATGTTACAAACATTAGCAGTCACGATTTCATTTCACAGTTTATTCCCGTAACAGTGCGGGTGTCCTGACCGATGCAACGATAGAACTTGATGGTAAAACACCTAATAAAATTGCAGAAATGCAGGAGGATATTGATAGTCGAAGACGTTGCTATGATGAAATATAATATTTCATTCATTCATATCGGTTCATTATTTTGTCTGTATATGAATTGAATGAACTCTTGTTTAACATCATATTTTTCGAAATACATACTGCGTAATTAGGTATCTTCTGAGAAACTACGTTCCTTCCCACGACATAATATGAGTCCTCTAAATTCAAAAGAAGGGAATAACTATTTTAGATAGAATATGGGAGGGATCTGGGAAGGCATCGTGTGCACCAACGTACAAAAGGATTTCTATGCAATTTAATGAGGAATTCAACGTTTTACTTTTTTCTGCCTTCCAATTCGGCATCGCATACAGGAAAAGATTTGTAAGAAGAAATGTTTGACCTGCAAAGATATATTAGAAGTTTTGTATATATCATATGTACCTATTGCAAAATAAAGAAACCGATACGTGGATAATCTCATTTAGTATGAATGCTTCTAGTATATCCTCTCGGCATGGAATTCGTACACAAAACGGTTTAGAATCAGTTTTAGAACCAAGCAAAATATCATTAACAGGTTCTGTGTAATTTGGCAATATCAGATGTATGACAAGGGGTCAAGAACGTGGCAAGAAGTTCAATAATCAAACTGCAAAGTGACTAAACGAAGGAAACTTTAGATTATCTTGATCCGCTAAGCATTTTCATGTATAGCCACACCAACAGACATCTAAAAGAAAGCGTGTTTATGGCGACATATGTGCTGCTACAGTTACAACCCTAACATATGGCGACGCTGGTTTATTCCAAGTCCAATAGTTCCAGGTTCCACTCTTCCTGGGAGGCAAAGGTTGATAGATATTGAGGTGAGATGTATGTTCTCTTTTTTCAAAGGTTGCAAAAATCTTTACGAATATGATTCGCACTACTACAGAATGTATTTCTGTCATCTTATCAGTGTTTGTTTTCCAATTATTAACAAAAAGCACATACCTTTCAGAGTAATGTTCAAAGGAAACATCTCATCGGGATGGAGACGTTCGTATATTTCATATTCAATATCTACCGCAGAGTAATTATTCTGTATTAGTGTGACCAGAAACAGATTTAGATGACAGGGCATTTCTTGAATATCAAAAGACGTAATGATTGAAATAGAAATTGAATCAACTGGTCTCGGTCTTTGCACTAGTTACATTTCCTTTTCAGTCCGATTTGTAAACAGAATAAATTATTTCATCGTATCATAAGAAAAGTAAAATATTCAATCTTTATGTTGAAATGTGCTACAAAATTGTAGAATACCCGTACATCAACACACAAATAATTCGGGTATTCGTAAAGACATTCTCTTACAATATCTCTTATACGTTGACATAGTGTTAATAGATCAAAATTCTCTGCATAATGTAACCATTTCATTTCACTTTTCTCCATAACTAAATAAAGAGCTCTCACACTTTTTTCACAAGATAAGTATGGCCAGTTAGTAAAATCGAAAGACACGTTGAAACTTTGGTCCAAATTTGAAAAAGCAATTGTACTCATAATGAATGAAAATCAACCATATCGGTACCTTTGGGAAACTAAGTTACATGTCAATGTTTCTTCATTCTTAATGTATCCTTATTGGATCATGATATACAACTTGATACACAATAGAAGCTATGTATTTCAAACAACAAAATAACAATGCCAGATTTCACATTTATTACTAAAAGACGTGATGTTCATGCATGTGGAGTCCTATTTGAACACACACACACACACACACACACACACACACACACACACACACATTATCCATCCTGGACATGGTTAAGTTCGCATAAATGTCAAATGATCGAACCTTTAGCCAATGTATTTATAGTACTTAGAAAATACAAGCTCTCTCTCTATCTCTATTAAACCATTCTGTAATTTATTGTACTTTTCAAAAACACTTCAGTCATATAATTTGTATTTGAGAAAATCTTTTATCACATAGTCGGTACACTTTGCATATAGTGTGTGCAGTTAAATATTTTTGATATTATTCATGTAAACATATCACTTTATGTGATTCTAATTGGTCCAAATAACCCCATGCAATTATTGTGCAGTATTCTCTTTACTGATTCGCTGCGATCGTGGGAAAACTTTTCTAACCCCGCCTTCTATAATTTTTTATTTTCATTGAACATTTTTGGCCGCCATTTTTTTAATCGACTCACGAAAGGGAATTAGGAAAAAATGGTCTCGTCTATTTCAATATTGCCACTTTAACCCCACATGGGTTTGTTATGTCATGTATAACATATCATAACATATAAAATGGCAAAACCCCCAAGACAAGAACAATAACAACAAGTAAAACTACCTGTATTGCTTAGATGATACCGAGGGTGGGGGAGGGTATGCATGGGCGGTATATCTGTAACATGGAATCCACTCTATATACAAGCTTGGTTTAAATGTGAATTTACTGAAGTAAGTTAACTCACCTTTGTTCACAGAAGAATGTAGACATAAACCGGTCTCCCCAACTGACAGAACTTTATCCAGCCACAGTATATTTACGCGGTAAATATGTGATGCAAGTCTGACTCAGAGAGTTGTTTTCGTCTTCTGTACAATCTAATGTTCCAAATCAAATACTGCAAATTTTCGATCACAAATACATTACAGTAAATATGTGTATTTCTGCATCCAGTAATCTTTTCGCAAAAATATTGCAACAATGTAATGTTGAGTTGTGGAATTCAACGGAAACACTGTCACTGTGTTGTGCTGGCCAACTCAAACCGGTACTGTGCGCCGTATCAAACAATGTGACATCCCACGCATTGGACATTTTGTGTTGACAAATGTTTTGTCTTTTGTAAAATGTTCTGTTTATTTGGATGGACGCTTATTCCTTGATTTATAGTTATCAAAAATTTATAATATACATTTACTATTTCAACTTTGTTTGGGACTATTTTTACGCACAACAAATGAACGGTATAGCGTCTGTCATAATGAACGAAATTATTCGTTCTTCTTTGTTACGTATATGTAATTAAATTACTTGTGTGTTAGTTTTAAATTCTCTTTTATTTTAATTTTATTTCATTACATGTTATTGTAATAATTTTATTCACTGGATTTGACATTTTTTTAGAAAAATTCAGTTCAGTTCTTTTAGCCTGATTAGAACGCAAAATGATTGCTACATTGTATTTTTAGCTGACCTAGTTCTTGATCTTGATTCCGATTTCGTAAACACTGAGTGAAAATCATTGGTTGTAATCAAGGTCATACTTCGCCTACGTGTTAGTCTGAATAAACAACGTTTTATTTTTAAATTCATTTCCAGTGTGGGAATCAGATTCTTAGCTAAGGCTATAGTTAGCCTACGTGATAACTGATTTGTAGTGAGTGACCACGTGACCCATCACGTGGGTCTGAAATGGCGTTTTTTTAGTTGGGTTTAATTCTCAATATCAGTGTTTCTGAGTCACTTGTAAATAATATCTTGAGGCTGAAAGGTATTCCTGTTGTTGCCATTTGAATTAAGTTTTTTTATTTAAAATACTTTATTAACCCTGGAAAATACTCTTCTTCATCGAAATTCTTGGACAAAGATATTTACTAAAACTATTCGTAATTCAAAAGCCTAAGTTATATTCTTTGCGACTCAACAAGGAACTGTTGACACATCAACACAAACTGGTTATAGAGGACGTCATCGCCTTCATTCTTGGAACTTCATCGAGATTCGAACCTGGATTCAATTATTACTTTTTAGTGATAGGACTTATAGTTTTAAATTCTAGGATTAATTTTTGGATTATATTCACAAAGCATAAGTCCTTTTTCATATGTTTACTTTGTTTTCTAGGGAAATAAATAATTTTGTTAAATTTACAAAGCTTGTTGACTTCACTCTTTCCTTTTGTTACTTTTGTACGAGCCTACACGTAACACTTTCTATCTAAATAATTTCTACTGAAATAAAATTATGTGATAAAAAGAATCTCAAATGGGTAATGATTTAATATTAAATTTGTGAAACTCGTTAAATAATGTCCAGCTTGTGCTTGTCAAGGCTCGCAAAAGCTGAACATTATTCAACTCGTTTCATAAATTCAATATTAAATCGTTACCCATATGAGATTCTCTATATATGGGATCCAAATGAGTGGGGACGCAAAGGGTTCATATAATCATATGTATTTTCCATGAAATGCTATATTATGGTATAAACATACAGTGTGCATGAAATCAACGACCTTGAAAATACTAAACCAACCTCTGTATATTACTCACGTAACATCAATATTAATTCATTTGCATAAACCATAACAAAATTTTCAATCGAAGGAGATTTTAACCTGTGTTAGTCATAGTTTTGTTTCTGTGTCCTTTGGGTTCCTGCCAAATCAATGCTTTACACATCCATACTTCTCTTGACGTTTATGGTGCTATATTATGCCAGTTGTACTTTACACATCCATACTTCTCTAGATCCGTCTCGGATGCGGGTGATCGCGGGTTCCAACCCCGGCCGAGTCATACTAAAGACTTACAAAAATGTTACTAACAGCTGCCTCGCTAGGCGCCCAGCATTAAGAGGTTAGTGTTAGGACTGGTCAGCCTGGTGTCAGGATAATGTGACTGGGTGGGACAGCATGCTACATGTCTGCTGTATGATGCCCCAATGCTATAGACATCACTCTAAACTGCCACACTGCAGAGATTGTAGCGATATGTCTGAAAAATCTTAAAGCCATGTTAAAACATACATGCCTACACAGATGTACTATGGGTTATGACAATATTTGGGTATATGTCCAATATATTCATTTTTAGAACTTGGAATTTATACAAACCAACATTAATATTTTAGCTCATTAGTTACTTACAAAGCTAATAGTACTTTTTATATGAATATTGCATTAAGGTAACCTATCCTGACTTTGGATAACTTCCTCTTTGACACTCTCTTAGTGGCAAGACATTCGTGTAGCATCAACCAAACAAAGTCCTGATTAAACTGAGTTTCTGTCGATGGCGAATTCAAACATTTGAAATGTCATTTTTTTTCAGTAAGAGAATTCGAAAATTGTACATAAGAATCTCATTCATGAAACTTGTGGGTTCTGTTGAGAACTCAGACGGTCTCTCATGATCCTTTAGAATAGCCTAGATACAAATCCCTGTTTTATATAAAAAAAAAAAAGACACGATGTTTCCCAAGAGTCCTCATAATGTACTATTTCATGCTATCACGGTTTACAATGTTGAAAAAAATAATAATTTCATCATGCGAAGATTAGATAGCTTATTCCTTTCTATATGCGATACTGACCTACAGTACGAAATTCAATACATTCTCTGTATGGAGGCATTTCTTTTTAATCCGAGGAAGCGATGAGCTATGCTCCTTACTGACAGTGATTAATATCGTATCCTTTGTTCTGCGAAGCATAAAAGTATGTGCCTGTACGATTTTCCGGAACAATAGCTGCTTTCATCGATTGGATCTTTGAGGGAAACGAAAATGACGTTCAGATATATAGAAGCTTAATAATCATTTCATTTTGCTATCTTAAACTAATTCACTATTTTTGTTCAGATCCCATTTTTTCTGTGGAAAGGACTACGGTGTTTTAGTGACTAATTCGAATTTATTTCAGATTTATGACAGATTATTATGTTAAACATGGACTGAATTTTGTTTCCTTACTTACGAAAATAATGGACAAATGTGTCGGCTCCTGTGGTTAGTTTCGATCAATAAATAAGTATTGTAGCAATCCTAGAATGTTTTTGTATTTGCGTCTCCGTTAATAGCTTTGTTAAATTTTAGTTAGTATTTTCTTTCAATGTGGGGTGTCGGTGTTGGGAAGATATTTTTTAGACTCAGTAATTAGGCAAACATCACGAACAGGCGTCATTCATCCTTAATCATGTTTGCGGGACTTTATGTTAGCTTGGGTTAGTTTCGTAAATGGCCCTGCCAAATTCTTTAATGTAAGGATAGCTTGGGACATTCTCGGTTATATGTTTTCACTACTTTAAGACAGGAATGAGTATGACTAGTGCGTAATTGGATCATGTTTTTAGTAGATGACATGAAATACCGATCTACGGCTTAGAAATTTATACTGATAAATTATACAGATTTGAAGCAAGAAACAAAAATACAAGTGTGAAGGGGTAATATTAGGAAAATTGTGGTATTAGCACGTTTATGAACATTTCAATTGACAAAGAACATTGTCTTGAAGCCCTTGCAACTAGCGAAACTCTGACCTTGAGCGAAACTCATTCATTTGGTTTAACATTTTGAATTTATTTTTTCAGTCGATCTTCAGGTAAACTTAAACTAGATCCGTGTAGACCTATGTCATTTTGCACGATTTTTTCTGGTGACAACGGTGAGGTTCGCGATATTGTTGTTGATAATAATAATAATAATAATAATAATAATAATAATAATAATAATAATAATAATAATAATATTATTATTATTATTATTATTATTATTATTATTATTATTATTCCGATTGTTGTTCAGCTGAAGTCTTGTTATCCAACATGACAACTAATGGGAAACGATGGAATTGAAGTTCTGTTGGGTAAATACTAGTAAAATACGATAAAATAGACGTATTTAACTGCACAGACGTAAATATGAGGATGAAGGTTTAATGTAAGTGGAGATGAGTGTTGAGGTCTAGGTAAACGAGGCCACTCACTGACCAGCCAATCTGGTACAGTGCTTTTAGCCTTGTGCGAGACCAACGAATGCCGTTCGATTCCTGTCCAATTCGTTAGACTTTGCCGACCCTCCCGTTACATTATCTTAGATAGGAAACCCAATATAGCTTTAAATGTCTTATATAACTTGAGGGTCATCAGAAAATTCTTAGTAGATTTTAATGAGACAATCATGTTGACTTTAAGGCCAATTAAAACTCCCTGAAATATACCTTTGAATCAGTGCTATTCGTTTTTGTAGCTGAAGTTATTTTATACTACTCTATATTTAACTGTAGATAATAAATATAAAAACCAAGGCTCACTTGTTGATGGTGTTGATCTAAAGGAAAATGATGAGCATTGGCAGAGTTAATCAATAGATTGATTGACCACGATGATTACGCAGCACAAAATTCACCCAGACATCATATCAACACAAAATCTCAACCACAAACTTAATATAAGATATTAGTGGTAGATAGTGTTATTATGACTTGAAGGCCGAGAAACGACTTTGAAAATGAGAAAGTAAACCTTGATTTCAGTATGCTACTCATCGTGATCTGATTGGGTGATAGATATTGGAAACTATCTGACAAAGTGATTGACAGGTGAAACATAACACCCAACTAACTACGTAAGACCAATTTTACCACTTACGTAATTTCCGGTCAGACTGATTTTTATTACTCTGTCTGGTAACTAAAAACACCTGACGTGTTAAATATGTCAAGAAAGTCTGCCAGACAGTGACATTAAAAGGAAGAAAATGTCTTTATCTGTAATTTCTTGGCGACTTCGTGGCTGTGTTTGCCAACGAGTGGTTTGGGTGGAAGGAGAGGGGGAAGTTTTGTAATTTTATTTGAAGAATTTACAATGCTAAACGTTTATTGTTATTATCTATTTATCCAGTAGCAGTAGTAGTAGTAGTAAAGTACATAATACATATTGAATCTTTATATGCATATTTACTATATGAAACACAATTAAATATTCAAGTAATTTTCGATTTATGGATCCGTTACAAATTTATTTAGTTGCTTGGTCTCGTGTTCGAATTCATCCTAGAACTATACCGAAGCTTACCGTTGTCTATGCATGAAAGAAAATTGCTTACTACGGCTGAGAGAGATTCGTTACTCTCGTATAATGTTCGAGATACCATTTAGCAAAAACATATTTTTCAGTACACGTTTCAGTCAAAGTTTGCTTATGATATTTTTCAACTTCGGTGACTTTCATAAGAACAATTATATCCTCAGGTGTGCGTTTATTTTTCCCCGCTTATAATGTTTTTTTTTTTTTTTTTTCGTCACTTTTTGTTTACATCGATTGACGTATATGACTGACGAGTCGAAGAATATATGACACCTTTGACAAGGTCAAATTTGTATGAAATAAGTTAGCTATAGTAGACTGAATGAAAGGCGATTCAATGGAGGCCAATTTATCTACATTTGGTTTCCCTGCATAGTTCGACAACAACTGTCACCTTGATAGCTTCTATAAAATATTTAAACCGTAAATGAATGTTGATTTGGACGGTGTATGTTAGATATGCTTTGAAATCTCCTGTGGTTTTCGCCGAAATAGGACTGAGCATGACTATATTTTAAGAAGCTGAGACTAGATGACGATATCAATTTACACAAATTTTTGCTAAAGAAAGATACGAGTCTGATCAATTTTGGGATCTGTAGAATATCACTAATCATTCTCTGCAAATTGAAACACTATTGCATGGTGTCTGCTGTTCATGGGATGGCAATGCATTTGCTGTTCTTGGGATTGAATGGTGTCTGCTGTTTATGGGATTAAATGGTGTCTGCTGTTCTTGGGATTGAATGGTGCCTGCTGTTTATGGGATTAAATGGTGTCTGCTGTTCTTGGGATTGAATGGCGCATACTGTTTTTGGAACTAACATTTTGTACGCACAGTAGTATCTTTCATATGATACTTTCTGATAACAGACGACAGCAATACGTGTTCTTTACAGCACTAACGGTACGGTTTGTTTTTGGTCTAGATATTACCATTTGGTAAAACATCATAATTAGGAATTCTTACATTGATAGTGCGAAAGATCTAAATCAAAACTTTATATTCTATTGCTGTTATTATTGAAATATTAAAATACTGTGCTTTTACATTCCTGAATTATTCTCCTGATGATACACATATAACCATCAGATTTTCGTGTAATCTTAAAAACGTTTCATAAAATCTTTCAGACTCTAAATTAATTTTAAATTGTTTACTTTGGTAGAAACACAATTTAAAAACTGACATGGTTATAAAAATAGCTAATTGTCCATTTGCACAGTTTATTAAAACATTTGAGCGAATTGGTGCCTGTGAGTTTTTTTCTTTTACACAGACTCATTCGTAACATAAGTAACGAGCCTCATTGTATAGAAGCGGTTAATTTTGAGACATAGAAATCGCACAACACAAAAAAACTGCCTAATACCACAGTTTTAAAAGATCAGAGATTAATAAACGTTCTCTCCTCACGCGTCTCCTTTACATATTTGAAAGCAGTAAATATATTGAAGGTCCCATTAAACTCATATCATTGTGTCCATTTAATGCCCATATTATTTTGCAGTCATCACAACACTTGAACATGTCTATATGTCCATTTCATTAGTATTCAGAAAAGTTGTTCAGCTTTGGCCATTTCAGCGCTAATCTCGGAGTTCGTCCTCACGTCACGCCTTCACTGGATGATTCGGTCAATCATTTCTGAGATATGGTGCACGTTGACGAGGGCAGAACATTTAATTACCAGTACCATTTATACCCAACGGGGCCAATTTAACCTCTTGCATGAATTCAGTCCAGCAACAATATTGTCTCGCAATTTTGGAATATAAAATAATGGCAAAACATGTGGTGATTTTTTTTTTCTTCACATCACTTGAGAGTTCTAATCTCAATTGCAATAAACCAGATTTGAATATCAGAATTCAAGATTACACCAGGGATATTAGGAGCGAGAAACGAGCATCTGTTGGCCGGTAATTGAATAGAAAAACATTCGGGTTTAAAAGGGAAAAATCAACAGACAACAATCTAAAATAAACAATGACTTTTGAGACTGGAGAAATGATATACGAAAAGAATATAACGACCAAGTTTATCATGTTGAAATAATATTAAAGAATTCTTGATGCTCTGTATAAATGTTTTTCAGAAGATGGCAAAAAAGCTTTTAAACGTTTAGCTAATAGATGGTAATAGTAATTGCTGAAAAATATATAATAACATTAGTAATGTTCTAAATTACTTATTCCTGTCTCCGTGGTTTGAAATCAATTAACAAACGTTTGAAATCTGAAAATAAAATACTCTAAATTTTGTTTTTACCGATGTCCTAGCAATTATGATTTGCATAACCAGAAAACTCTCTTTGTGAATAAAATTTTCAAATTTCCATCCTTTGCAAAATTTATCACCCTATATACACATAAGTGTTTAGTGCTATGTGATGGAATTAGAAAGAAACACATTTTTTCTTGGCAAATGAAATCAGTATATAATATCCAGTCAAATATGCAAATTAATATTTGCACATTAGCGAAAAGAATGGTTTGATATTTTAAAGTATGGATCGATTTAATCATCCTGAGCTAAATGTAGTTGTTCCATGTAATTACATACGAACAAGATGGCTAACGACTCATAATTATTAGATCAAAGTCAGAATGTAATCGTGTATTCCTTCGGTACTTCATCAAAGAATTCTAGTCCTTACAGCCACAATAAAGAGCACCAAACCAGTGTTCTTCAATACAATACAATACAATACAATACAATACAATACAATGCAATACAATACAACACAACGGGTTATACAATTTGTTTTGACTTTGGTGGCAATAGGACTGTAGTAAGTAACACAAAGCATAACGTTGCTTGTGGAACGTCACCTAATCGCTCTACAGTTTAGCCGAGCATGATGTTACATCAATTGCAACGCGGGGTCAATATTCAAATTAGGAGCCTCTAGTAAAGCATTATTTTTCTCCGCTGGAATCTAATTAATTGAGCTGTGTAACTTTAATATGTTTCCTTGTATGAGTTCATTCTTACTTTCCGCCAGCTGTCTTTCCGTTCCAATTGCAATAGATTGTTTTCCGTTCGATACGTGCAGGTGTGCCTTTAGCATGTCTACACGATAGAAGCCGTAGTCTCAATCAGCCACGTGCCAAGGACGTCGTCTCCTTTGGTCGGAGAACAGATGTATATATTAATATGTCCTTGTACGATTTAAACTCGATTAAGCGTGATATTTAGTGTGACTCAAAATGTATCTCTTGTATTGGATCCAGAAATATTTTTAGGGAGGGCGATATTTAGTTGGCATAGGGGCTGACCGTCTGTGGGATTTAACCCCTGGTGGAGTCCTGCATTTTAAGCCTGTTCATGGAATAATTTTAACCATGTAGCAGTAACAAAGACTTATTCCAGGAAAAGTGCCAGTTATTCTACGCTCATTTATTGGTAGAGAGGGCCTGGGAAGGCGGGGGGGGGGGGGGGCCGGGGCGCTGGCTCCATATGGGTGCTAAAATGTACTTAAAGTATTTGCCCACTGCTTAACTTTTTGGATCTTTATGTATAACGCAAGGAATTACCTAACATACATACATACATACATACATACATACATACATACATACTCCTAAAATGTTCTTTTAAAGTCAAATAGAATCAAATGTTCCGTATACATTTCAGATCCTCAAATATACTGGTCCCCCAACATTTCTAACGTGTCAAAATGGCACTGTCCAGAACTCTTTTGAATAGTTCACAATAGGCTCAGAATAATTATAGTCCAATGAGCACTTTCTATTTGCCACTGAATAATCCAAACAAATGTTTCCTCTCAAGTAATATCGAAATACGACATTAAATACGTCTGCAGACTTGATGTTACAATAAGAGCACAAGAAATAAGAAAAAGAAAATTGTCCAGCCTTAGCAATTTATATACAGGCATAAGAGGTAAAACAAGCACTTTTCACCTACTCCTACGTGACAATTTGCAAATCTCCAACATCGTAAAAGAATCGCATTCAATTCCTTTAAGAACACACCTGACCGACCTGCCTAACGGAAAACAATCCCAAACTTGTCAACATGTTTAGTGCTAATAATAACCATAAACATGTACCTAAGCATCTATGTATAGAACCTACACTCTTAATATCTTACATTAGATCCTGTGCATGTACACAGAATTTAGCCATAGATAATCAGTACAATTTAAAGTCATGAATAAAAATTACAAAAATTATACGTTCAACATACATGCATACATTGATACATACATACATACATACATACATACATACATACATACATACATACATACACACATACATACATACATATTCACACACATGCATGCATGCACGCACGCACACACACACACACACACATGCACGTACATGTGTGTGTTGTCTTGTCACATTCTACTGCCCAGGCCAGAACATTTAAGTTCTAATTGAAATTTTTCTACTCACAATAGTTCAAATACACATTATTTGGTCAATATGAAGATATTCTCATAAGAAGTATACATTTTCAGCAACACAAGAACATGTCCTAGCATGTACATTTTTAACAACACAATAACATGTCCTAGCATGCACATTCCTAGCAACACAATAACATGTCCTAGCATGTACATTCGTAGCAACACAATAACATGTCCTAGAATGTACATTCGTAGCAACACAATAACATGTCCTGTCATGTACATTCTTAGCAACGCAATAGCATGTCCTAGCATATACATTTTTAGCAACACAATAACATGTTCCATCATGTACATTCTTAGCAACACAATAACATGTCCTAGCATGTACATTCTTAGCAACGCAATAACATGTCATAGCATGTTGTTGACAGCAATTAAATGGTCATATTGTTAACGACAAAATAAAATCGACAGCTATTGGAACATGATTTTGTTATGCAATTCACATTTAAGAAGTTAATCTTTGAGCTTGAATTTCGGTCTTTAGCTAAACCATAGACATGTATAAGACAAAATGCCCCAAGTTCTACTCTTTAGTGTCACTTTTATAATAAACCATAGACATGTATAAAACAGAATGTCTCAAGTTCTACTCTTTAGTGTCACTGTTATAATAAACCATAGACATATATAAAACAATATGTCCAAAGTTCTGCTATTTAGTGTGACTCTTAGAATAAACATAGGCATGCATAAGACACAATGACGTAAGTTCTACTCTCTAGTTTGACTTTAATAACAAAGCATAGATATATATTATACAAAATGACGTAAGGTCTACTCTCTAGTGTGAATCTTGTAATAAACATAGACATGCATAAGACAAAATGACGTAAGATCTACCCTTTAGTGGGACTATTATAATAAAGCATAGACATATATTAGACAAAATGTCATAAATTCTACCCTTTAGTGTGACTCTTATAATAAACATAGACATGTATAAGACAAAATGATCTAAGCTCTACTTTTTAGTTTGACTCTTAATAAATAGTTCAATTTTAATCCTCTATGTCGTTATTCTGTTTTAGTTTTTAGTCAAGAGTAAAATATTTTAAGATTAGTAATAGCCAAATTTTTAGACATACTTTGTTATCCGTTATGTCACCCTTCTTGATTTATCAGTAAGTTTAACAGAAAGCTTCACGAACCACACAAATTTAGACTTTTTGCGGACAAAATAGTCGATCAAACCGTGATCATAACTAACAAAATAAGCATAACTAACTAACTAACCAGATCTACGACTTCAGTGAAATTATTCTTAGCTAGGCGTTATAAAAGGTAACTCATTTTAGGATTATTTTGTTTCTCAAATAAATTTACTCATTCCATTGCCCCTGAGTACCCCCAGGGTTGCAGAAGATGACGCAGAGTTGCGTGATTGGTCAATACGTGAATCCATGTGAATGTGCTATAGCTCATAAGCCTTTATTGACTCTTATAGTAATGTTTCTCCATTGACCCAACGTGTTCTTTGGAAATCACAATACCGTTGGATTGCACATGTTTTGCACGTAATTTTGGTACAAATTTTATGGTTGGATGACTTAAGGTCATCCGCTATGAGCTACGATCATTTCACCTTCACCTGCAGGTGAGATGTTATACTAAGAACAATGGCGGACTGTATAAGCCACCCGTCTCCTTCTGGTGCAGCACAAACTCTGAAAATAGTCCCACTGACACTGCCAGAAAGGAAAACTGCGAAGCCCAAATTTAGGAGGCAAAAATCATTGGTGAATAAATCTATTTTATTGCCAAATTCCACAATTAGGTAGTGGACTTGTCGAACGTGTTTCCACCTGAAAATGTGATTACAATTACGTGGCCATTGTCTTTGGCCATCTCGTATGTAAATGAGTATATGACGTCTGGTTTCTCGAGAAGCATCAACAGCAACATGACAGCCTCCAGTGTTTTCGTCATCAACTGACAATATTTTTACGTGAAGAACACTTTAATGATGGTTTCCAGTATCAGTTGTAGCAATATCATACATTTATGCAGTAACAGGCTGAGACTATGCGCGAATTAGTGGCGTCTATTGAAGAGTTAAAGAAAAAACTCTCTGACAATGACACTGTTGAGAGTGACTGTGGGCCAAAGGTTTCAACCCCAGTTCGACATTGTTCTTATATCTTTGATGAAAAATTTGATCAGGACAATATATCTTGTGAATCGTAGCAACAAATTTAATCAGATTCTGATGCTGACATTTCTGACACATTTGCCAGTGCGTCAGAGGTAGGCAGTTTGCGTTCTTGTTTCTGCTATCGCAGAAGAAGTCACGATCGTCAACAAGTACCTCTGCGTCGACAGCAACAAAATCCTCTTCTTGAAAGAAGCTAGGAATTTCCTCGTCCACTATACCTGCACCCTGTCAGCCTCAAGGTCGTGCTGATTTGGCGACTCTTTTCGTATCGGACGAGAAAGTTGGCACACCAGTTTTAGCTTCGCTGGCTGACATTGGGAATGCTGGTATTAGATCCCATGTCAATGCTGATAAGGTCAATGTACTGTTGGATCAATACAAAGACTAATTAACTGTACCAGTATCGTTGTGCCAAAATGTAACCCGGAAATTTGGGACAAACTTCAAAAACTCACGAAGGCTACAGATATAACATTTCAGTACATTCAAAACCATGTTATATATGCAATGGTACCAGTTGTTGCTACAAATAAATCCTTGTTGATAGGACCTTCGGATGACACGACTTGTACCAAGTGTTTAGAGTGTATTACAGATGCATTTTATCTCCTTGCCATCATTCAAAACGATTTTTTTCACAAACGCCGTTTCTTCATTAGACCAGATTTGAACACTCAACACCGACTTCTGTGCAGTTCTCAAAACAAAGTTTCAGACTTGCTATTTGGGGATGACTTGGGCAAAAGAAATTAAAGACATCAACCAGACCCAGAGAGTTGGCTATCGTTTAGCTCAGTTCTCCAGTTCCAAGCGGGGTAGCTATCACCCATACCAACGCAGCGCCATTGCAAGACAAGACAAACATCTAGAGGATGCAAGCATTTCTTTCTTTTTCGGCGTCCCACAAAATACGAGGGCATAACAAGGCCACGACCAGTTACTGGAAGCAAAAGTAGTTCCTGCAGAGCTTTCAAGCACTTACGATACTATTTTGGAAAGTTGAGCTAGTGCTGGTCCCCCGAACATGGATTTTCAGAATTTGCCTTCTAATTTTCGGGGGGTGGGGAAGTTGCCCATTTACTGCATAACTAGCATAAATTTACTTCTGATAGGACCATACTTAATATTGTCAAAGGATATGAAATTGAATTTTTGGAATTGCCTTAATAATATGCCCCTCCTGGAGATTTAATTTATAATCCTCATAAAATTAGCATCATCGGTTCTGAAATTGCAAAATTGATACAGGATGGAGTGATTGAGGCAAACCGTCCCACTGCAGGAGAATTTATGTCTACAATTTTCATTCGTCCTAAAAGGACGGACTTAAGATTGATTTTGAATCTCATAAAATCTTCAATGATCATGAAGTGTTTCATCACATTAAAATGGAATCTTTCAAATCAGCGCTTAACTTGATGACCAAACATTGATGGTTTGCTTCTGTATATTTGAAGGATGCATACTTTTCTATCAGAGTCTCCCTTCAATACCGAAAATATCTGAGGTTCATCTGGCAAAGCCAATGTTACTAGTTTATTTGTCCTCCAAACTGGTCCTCTTCAAGGATATGTACAAAGCTTCTTTGGCCAGTTTTTTCATCCCTTCAGAAATGTGTCTTATATTGATAATAGTTTACTTTTGGATGATCCTATGAGCCTTGTGAACATAACATCCTTCAAACGGTCACCTTGCTTGATGGTTTAGGTCTCACAATCCACCAACGGAAGTCTGTTTTGGAGCCTACGCAATACATAATTTTTGTTGGTTTTTTTTTTTCTTAGTTCACAAAATGTGATTCTTCGCTTGACAGCAGATACAACCACTAAAGTTGCTGATATGTGTCGCAAACCTTCACACAAGCACGCTGTGACTGTTCGTGCAAAGGCTAGTGAACCAGGAGTGCTTTCTGCTCCTTTGTTTTACAAACCTCTTGAAATTGAAAAGGCGACCTTGATGCATTAATCTGTCTGCGGAAAGCAAAGACCTCATGGTGGTCTTAGAACGTTTAAACAGCCTTTGCTTACCTCACACTTACCTCATTATGTGCTCCAAGACTGAATATTCACGTCAAGCTCTACCTTGATAACAATGTGGTTCTAAAGATGGGTGGCAGAAAACGACTACTGAATAGTCTCAAGTGTGATATCTGGTTGCATTTTCCTTAGGCCATCTTAATATAGAAGCAGATAACTATATCCGGAATATAAATGCTGACATGGAATGGATGTTACATGGACATATTTTTCAGAACATTTTCCAATTCATGGGTCCAGTTGACACTGATTTGCTTCTGGGTCAAATCATCAAACTGAACGGCGTGTTTCATTCCTTCCATATTCAAATGCTGAAGCTTTTCTTTGAAATGGTCCAGTTTGAATTGCGGTTATCTTTCCATCTTTCAGTATATAGGGGAGAGCTCTACAGAAGAGAGAAGATCCAGCTACTATTACGAGTCCATGCTCTTAAAATAAGTAACAGAAAAGGGTGAAAGACAACAAGCTTTGTAAAATTTAACAAATCATTTATTTCCCTAGAATACAAAGTGAAAATGAGAAAAAAGAACTTATGGTATTGCGAATTAAATCCAAATATAATCCAAGATTTACAGACACAAGTCCTAATAATATATAGTCCTGAATAAAACTCAATACAAGTCCCGAAAAGATCCAAAACTGAAGGCGATTACGTGTCTGTTATATCTTACACAGTGATGTGTCAATAGCCTTTTGTTGAATCACAGTAATATAATTCCAGGTTTGAATAAACTATAACTTTTCGTGAATGTCTTTATCCAAGAGCACTTTTGTGTTTCCAGAGAAAATAATCACTTGAATTCAATAATTTGAAGAAAATAAAATTCAGCCCAAACTGGTCACAATATAATACAACTTGAAAGAGCTTGATGTTAAAGCACGAGTGACCAAGTTCTCACAATCACAAGATTATATAGTTCTCTACTTGACTTCAGGTCACAATTAGCATTTTCTTAAAAAAAAATTACCTAATGGAAAATAGCCTTCTAGAATGATCCTGGTGTTTACAAAATCAAAACCATAACCTGTAAACTTCACTTTGGAAACTACAAAACTTTGACCCAAATCAGCATATTTACCTCTTCTATTAATAAAGATCCTGATATTAAGCCAATAAACATAGAGAATAATTTAGCTATATATTAGTTGTTGACATAAAATGAAATAACAAAATTAAAAAGTCAATCAGGTCAAGTAGAAATGAACTCAGTGTTGGACAAGGTCAAGTCCAGCATACATTTGCTACATTACATTAGCATGTAATGAAATCATTTTTTTAAAACTCTAACAAACAAACAATTAAATTAAATATACATAACAATACAGTCATTCTAGTTGCGATATCTGGCCAACCCAACCTTGGTTTCCCAAACGGATGAGTCTTGTTCACAATCAGGGTTACCTTCTTCCAACTGCCAACAAAGCGAAGCATTTACCGCAGGTCCCAACCAAGAAACATCCATTGACCAAAATGCGTCTGGGTTTTTCTTCCTGGGTGCGGAATTGTTTCATCAGTAAAGGCTTTTGAGAGGAAGCAACCAGCCTCATATCTGGAGGGATTCAACGAGAAAAATAGTTGACGTATATATAAAAAATTAATGTGTTTTTGTCACGAACGTCATTATGATCCAATTACAATATCTGCCAACATATTTCTGGATTTCCTGACGGAGTTTTATCAGTTTGGACTTCGATTTAGCGCCCTCAACACAGCTAGGTCTGCACTTTCATCGGTGGTCACATGTGATAATGTGACTCCTATTGGTACTCACCCATTAATTCGTAGATTCTTAAAGGTGTTTTTCATTCCCGTCGTTCACTATCAAGATATGCCACTATGTTACTGTAGTTACTGTAGTTTTGCAGTACTTTATACAGTTTATTGTACTCACATCATTGTCTTTGAAATAACTTACAGGTAAGTTTGTGATGCTGTTAGCTATTCTGACTTGGCAGAGACGGCAAACTTTACACATTATAGATATTAGAAATGTTGAAATTTGTGAATCTTATGGCGATTTACTTGAACAACACAGACCCAGGTTTTCATCTTTCAGAATTATGTATCATTTCATATCTCCTATCTCCTTGTTTACATTACAAAAATATTTGCGCAGAACTTGTGATATCCGTGGGAATGAAACATCACTGTTTATTATGTCCAAGTACCACATAAGCGCGTGACAGCACGATTGCTAGATGGATAAAATCAGGCAGGCAGGAAGCAGGAGTTGATATTTCTTGTTTTTCGCCAAATAGTGCCAGGTCGGCATCTTGCTCTGCTGTTGGTGCCTGTTAAGTACCCATTAATATAATTTTAAAACCTGCAGGTTGGCACAATAACTCCATCTTTAGGAAATATTATCCAAAGCCAGCGAATATTAATACTACCTGAAGTGACTCCATTCTCACTAGTGATTTCACTGAACCTGATCATTATTTTCCATGACTGTCTTGACATTATTTCCTTTTATATAGTTGCATCCTTAGTTTCATAGATTTCATTTGTTATTTCCTTTTGGTTTTTGGTACTGGTAATTAAACGAGACTTACCTGTAAGTTGCAGTTTGATGGTAATTACACTGCACCTGGGTACCAAAGGGATTACAGGCCCGCTCTGGTAACTCCCACCCTAGGTTTTCTTGTTCTACATTCCCCACTGTTTTCTGTAGTATGGAGTGTATTTGTTTTCCTGACGTGAATTCTATGTATCCATATCTCAGGCTCTGAAGACTGAATAATCACGTGACTCTGCGTCATCTCCACAATCCCTCAGATACTCAGGTGCAGTGCAATCATCATCAAACTTCAAATTACAGGTAAGTCTTTAAATTACCAATTTGAGCAAAAAATGTAAACCCATTTGCATGGCAGTATTTTTATCCGATTCGATCGAAGTACCTTTACCTGTCATATTTTTAATTGATTGTATTTTGCATACATCTAGTTTTTGTATTTCTTCCTATATTGCATTTATCCAGGTTTTGTCCTCGGATTTTTGAGTAAAATTCATTCTGTGCAGAAATCACACTATATGTGACGCATTTTTCTTCTCTTATTTCAACAACTTTTAATCCCGCGTTTACATTTGGTTCATTCTTCACTGAAGATCGCAGTTAAATTGATTTGCCGATTGAACTCGAATTCATAGGTTGCTATACAAGTGTAGAATGAATATCTTTATATGTATTAAGGTATAATTCCAGTCTGACAGTGGAATGAAGAAAAATAACTTTATATATATATGAAACTCTTGTTAAGTTTCTGCCAGTTTTGATTTGTATAATTTCTGTGACACGTCGAAATTATCAAACCAGACTCTGTTCAATAGATTTTAAAATATGACGACTTTAAACTTTGCAATGCGAAATATATTTAACTAAATTTGAGGAATAAAAAAGAGATGTTTACTGAAATTGGGACCACATTTAATGCGTCACTCAATTTTGTCTAAAATGGCCAGAATATTCTTATCTAAGCTTTACAGAGGCCCAGTTGTAATTATATTTGCCCGACATGGACGGAACGACTCATCCAGATTAGCAGACAAACGTACTGCTCAGATTCATGCTCCTTGCTAGATAATTTTATTTATTTTCGAGAAAAATGATACGGTTTACCATAACCAGCTTGCGTATTGTTCTGTCTGCCTCACCCAATGCTCATGCGTCACCTTCTCTATATGCTCAGAGGGAGCCACTGTGCCACAGTTGGTAGAGTGTCCAACTCGTAATGCACCGTTCGAGCGTTCCACGCCCGGGCAAACAAGCCCTTGTCGGCTGCCTCGTTACGTCCTTGGGAAAAGCACTTAGCTCCCATTTCCTCTGCATGATATATCCATAAATGTTGTACGCGTTCCGGTAAAACAAACTATTCGTGGATGTTCCTTCCACATACGTGCACACACATTTTTCCATTGATTGCATAATAAAAAATTCTTTTTATCAGTTTTTCTCACATATTGTGCCGGACTTCTCTTCTTTGTTCCACGCAGTCTTATAAAATCTCCAACCCCCTTTCCAACAAATGTTATATAAAAGTGTATTCTGTCTTCATTGCACCATGATTGTTTATCAGCTTTCTAGTCCTTCTGTCCAAGTTTTCAATCTCTTCCCTGTCTCTTTTGACAATGTCATTTGTGTATTTGATGAACGGGGCTTTCTTGGTTTCGACTGTATTGCCACCTAACAAGTTCTGTACTTTCTACATATCATCAATGGGGGTGCGGTGGGGGTATTATGATCATGTATCCGTTTCCACCTTACCGAGCTTCAATCTAAGGTCCTTTAAGTACTTAATGCCATCTATTGTTCACTATTTTATGGTTGATTTTAAGTTTATTTTTATCTCATAGTTAATTACATGAAATTAGTAGTATGGAATCTTCTATGTCCTTTAAAGTTTCTAAAAAATTATTTTAAGTTTGGCGCAGCCACTTACATCAGTCCATATACCTATTAAACATGGGTATTGATATCTATTCTCTTTGTTATGCAACTCTATAATACATGGCAAACTCTCCTGATATTTTAGCAACGGAGTCTGGAAACCATGCAGAATTAGATTCTATGACACTTTATCTACACGTTTTCATTATTTGCAGACAAATTTGTAGCACACTGTGCACTCTTCTTTACAAAAGGAGAGTCTTTTCAAAGTCTCATTGCTAATTTATATTTCCCTTCCACGATGCCATGGTGTTCGGCAATGAAAAGAAATTTGGTGTCGATCTTCTTATTTACAGATATCGACAAGGTCATGCTAATCGACATACAACCAAATTTCCTGGTCATATCACTTTCCTATCTCTTACATTACTTTATCAGAATTTTTATTTAAGGCAGGAACAATAACCGAGGACCTAAAGTCCATATATTGAGCGGCTGGTGTTATATAAGTAAATCTCTGGTGTATGTATGTAAAATTGTCACATCTAATTTATTAATAATTGTTCTACCCGCTTCTTTTGTCATTCGCTTCAAACCTTACAATAAGCCTAGATGACGTGTCTAACCGATACACCCACTCTGCATAATTAAATAAGATAGTAATCTAATTTTCTTTGCTGGATCAATTAGCGACTTAGCTCCACCAACGGAAAACTTGGCTAAACAAATAAAACATATACATTGCTAATCTGGTGAGACAAACGGACTGGTAAAGAAAAACAAACTTACGTATTAGAAATGATGACAACTGTCTTGTTTAGGTAAATATTTTTTATTTGTTTTACTAAGCGTAACACTTCAAAGACTGAGTGGTAAGATAACGATACATAGGAGACAGTTTGGGAACTGAAATCAAGGGGCATGGCAAAGGTAAGCTCAGTCACATTCTGTGATGCTATCAATATCCATCATAGTCGCACGCCGCTCTTTAATGACAAATACTTTATTACACTCAGGTTGCAATACGCAACATATGAGGTGAAATATTAATACTGACTGTGCATTCGTGTACATCAGGCATGGACACTATAATGTTTCCGCACTAATTGCAATTTTTGCTCAGGTTGACGGGATGCATCACAATTAATACTCCAATGGAAACTTACTACACTGATGTTGATATAACTAGAAAGAAAGTATATAAATTACGATAAATTGAGCATACATCAATCTGTAGCAAACACGTACTTGACAGTGATGAACATATGGTACTCGAATCACTCGATTGAGGTTGACAATATTGATCTGCGGCTAAAAATCAAGATTTAAGTCAAATGAGGTTTTCTCCTTGGATGTCAAACTGTGATTGAATTACGACACCCGTTTGGCTTAGAATTATCTGAAACGTTCATAAAAATATGACTCAGGTTTGATTTAGAAATATGTCAAAGTTTGATTAAAGTATGACCACCATTTGATTTAGAAATATGTCAAACTTTGATTAAAATATGACTCCCGTTTGATTTATAAATATGTCGAACTTTGATTAAATTATTACGCCTGTTTGACTTACAAGCATTCCATTATATCATAAATTTGTTTCCGCATTCTACAGTTAGAATTAAAGTTGGTATTGGACTTGATATTACAAATATGTCAGTTAAATGTTATGTTCATAGTTAACATTGAAAGTAAAAAGATCTATGATCTCTCTTTGACTTGTTTTGTATCATGAACTTTATTTCTCAATTACTTTAAAAGCATTTTTTTAAGTTTCTCTTTTTCTAGGAAACTATATCTGTGTTCTGTCCCTTGTGGAATTGAGCAGTTTGTAATTGCACCATTAATTTGCTTCCATTCAATGACTTTAAAAGAACTGCAAGAAGTGAAACGAAATGTACGCCTTATAGTTATTAAGTGAAGGTACAGGGTTTATTGTTTTCAACCAGATTTTGACTAAACTGTGAGCCCTCGCATATTAAACCAAAGTTGTTTTAATGCTAGTTTATGTGTGAATAATTCGGGTCGTTAGAACAAGTTTCTAAATCATTTTGTTCTTAACGCTTGAAGTAAAATGCATCATACTCAAAGTGGAATTGTATGGTATTCTTTTTCTTCTAGTTGGACTGTTTGTTCAAATTGATATTGGGATAGGTATAATTCGTGTAGCAAACTTTGTTTGCATAAGATATGATTCCAGGGAAAACCGAATAAAACAAAATGAATTTGCATGTGAAAAATATATAACTAAATATGTCAATTACAAAGTTAAGGAAATTGATTGTGTTTATGTATATTAGAGAACAGAGGTTTGGGTGTGAACAATGAAAAAGCTGTTTGGTTAGTGCGGTTTTAACGGCACTTTCAGCATTGTATTTGACTTCATCAAACAGAGGAATGCGATTTATAGTAAAATTTAAGAGACGTTTGACATTCTTATAATAATAATAATAACGCTGCATTTCACTTCTTTAATGAAAAGAGGTAAAACTACATCATTAGGAGCATTTAGTTCTAAAGTTGAAGGTTGGATAAGAAAGCGTTAAATGCTGTTTCAAAATATCAGTTTCTAATTTTTATAAAGACGTCCCAAGTACAAACAATTACTCCACTGAAGTGTGAGATTTTACTAGTTGCTAAACCAAGAAGCATTTCAGAAAAAAACCACAAAAAACATCATGTTCATCACTGACACAACGAATCGCCGAATGTCACTAAACTCTAACACGTGTCGATGCCTATAAAGCTGGCAAAGGTGTGAGTTTCACTTGGTTTACATGCACATTGCCAGCTTCAATGGCTTTCTGATTAATAACCGCCATCTATCCGATTGACACTATATATCATATACAAGTTCAAATTGTCATTACTTACACAATTTCCAACCATTTTTCATCAAACTTTTAGTATGCTCTGAAAAGATAACACTATTTCACATGCGGTAAGTTTCAACATAACATAGTTTGACTTTATATGATGATCTATTCTAATGAGAAGTGAGTGGTTATCTCTACTCGGGCGAAAGGTCAAATCCTCTATGGGCACGTTGACTATCATATAACACAGTGAAGGGTAATGTCTTAACCAGTTTCTTAACACCAATCTTGCCTGCAGAAATATAAAGGAAACGCTAGTCGGCATGTCGTGATAATCAGTTTTTCCAATCGCGTCAAAGAGATGCAACAGAATGTATTATTTTATCTATCTTGCTCTCATTTGTGTAAATAATTAAATAATGATTCATGAAATAAAGAGGATTTAGGCAAACAAATCTAGACATGCAAATACAGGCATGCCTATGGGGAATACGTGGCAGAAAGTGGATAATGGCATCAGTTCACGGCCAATTGCAGAAAATTCAGACGCTGGGCTGATAATATGTCAGATCTGCAGAATGTCAATGATATTCCACAGTGACGTCCGTCCCTTGCTGGAGGAAATATACTTCATTGTTATTACAGTACATTATGTATTATACGATATTTTGCTGGTTCAAACAGGTTTATCTTTTTTCAAAGATAAGTCGTCCTCCATAAGCTCTTCTCAACAGATGATCAGTAGTCATGAGAGTGTCATTTTCTCACAAGCATTTCCATAGTATGGTTTGAAACTACTGGCAACCTTGTTTAATTATTATAAAATTACTCAACTATATCCTGTATCACCAATAATATTTCAAATTATCAAGAAAGATTGTACAGTAAATGCTCGATAGTTCCATAAAATATCAGCAAATTTATATTCCTTTAAAAAATGTATTCTTCATGATATAAATTTAAGTGAAAAATTTTGTTCTACAACTTAAAGAACAACGTGTTTATACATTGAAAGTTTCGAGGAACCTAGCCAATGGTCAAACATGCCCATT